>APFE030943057.1:229368-391392 GCA_000404065.3 Pinus taeda | reverse complement strand
CCTTCCCCTAACATTTTCCTCATGATTTTCCCCCTTGAAAACAACATACTTCTCAGCATTTTGCAGGCAGGGCAGCAGTCATCTTTGCCTATTTGTTCCACCTTGCTCAATAACATCATGTCAACCACTGAGACTAATGAGCAAAGCGATGACCGATCTTCATCCACGGAGGTTGAGACGCAGCGGAGGCCTCGTAAGGGTGGCCTCACTCATCATGGTACTGATCAGCATTGATCTAGTATCAAAATATGAAAATTTTGAAAATTTTGGAGCATTTAGCCAATTTTTGGTAAAATTACAGGTTTTTCCCGTGTCATGTCCGCGTCCCGAGCGCGGATGTTTTGAAGGACTGCTCAGAATTTTGAAAACTTGGCATTTTTGGAAAGAGCATGCCAAGAGAAAAATTACCAATACTCGGGAGAAGTTTAATTTTGAGATTTGAGCCTCCAAAAGCTCAAAATACATCAAAAAAATGACTTTCTGCCCACTTTTTGAGTTGCAGAAAGTGTCCTTGGGATAAATTGTTTTTGAGGGGGCAAAACAACTCCAAATTCAGAAATTCCACTTGGGATGGAAAGTAGACAGGCCAAGCTTTCCAATGAGCTATCGTGCACTCAATTTGGACCCGTGTAACCCACTCAAAAGTTGCTGCAAAGGTGCGCGGACACGAGAGCCAGGGGGCGCGGACATGAGAGCTAACTTTGCCATAATTGACTTTTTTTGGTCAAAAAACACTGTTTTGACTATGGTTGATTATTTTTACTTGTAGATGATGGATAAATGTAATATTTTCATGGAACTTTGATAGATTTTACCTCTCTTTACTCTTCTAGAAACTTCCTTGATGTAAAAAGTGAAAAATTAATGCATGAAACAGTTAGCTAAGTAATAGAGGCAAGTTGTTGAGCTGCCTATTATCTAGTGCTTAGTTTGGAATTAGTTCAAACTGCTCCTAGAAGGATGAGCTCGACCCCTAGAGGCAAGGGAAGAGATTAGCTTGCCTATATTATGTGTTTTCTTAGTCATTTTGAGAGGTTGGAAGGTTGGATTCTTGTGGGAGAAAGCTTTATTGTATATTGTACATCTATCTATGCAATTTTAAGAAGAGGAAGGCCAGGGTTTTGCAGACATCCTTGTGGATTCTTGTGGATTGTTGTGTTGATGGTGTGTTCTCTACATGTTCTTGTAAGTTTGTTTATGTATTCCACATCTCCCTTTTGCTTCTATTTTGGACAGATGAAGTGGTAAAGTTTGAAATCATGCTTTGACATGCTCAGCTTTTTAGTTTGTTCAAAATTTATGTTTTCTGCTATCTAGAGAGGATTCAAATGGTTGTTTGTCCTCTTTAGCTCCTTCTCTATCATCCCTGATCATCCATCTCAGATTAAGGCATCAGCGCTCACTCTTACCTTGCCCCAAGGATCCCCCTGCAAAAACTGTGCTCAATCCCCGCACCCTGAATTGCACTCCCTCCAATTGCCACCAAAAAACCAAAAATCTTTAAATCAACCCCCCTTATCAATTTACTAGCCTAAAATCTTTATTCCTAATTGGTCAGCTTATCATATTGAAAGATCTACCGAATCTGACCCGAGAGAGCCTTCTCATACCTCGTAGGGCTAGCTACGAGGTGAAATGGTTTGATGTAGCCTTGAGAGTTTGTCTATCTCAGCCTAGGTGAATTCCAAGCGCTAACACATTGTTTAGAATCTAGATTGAAGCAAAACTTCAACTTTCAAGAATCAAATGACAAAAATTCAAACCTTTGTTTACTGAATGTGAGTGTGTTCAAGTGAGTGAGAAGAGGCATTTAAAATCTCAAATCAACAATTGCATTTTTGTTTGCTTCTTATGTGATGGGATTTTTTTTTTGTTCTTATTGTTTATTATATGTGCCGAGGTTCAAATTCAAGTTCAAAGTTTAAAACAAAATGCCAAGGCTTTTGGACGCTATGTGGGAATATGGTGAACCTGGTACTATACCTGAATCTGGGGGATCAATAGAATGTATTTGACATGCAAGTTGTGTGGCAAGCATATGTCAGGAAGTATCAACAGATTAAAATTCCATTTGGGGCAAATTCCGGGGCAAAATGTTGACCTTTTCCCAACTCCATCTCTAGAAATCATCCAAGAGGCCATTCAATCATTGATGGATAAAGAGGAGGGCAAAGACACCAGGGCAACACTAAAACTCCAACTTTTAGTGTTGAGTGGGGTAAGTGAGAGTGCTTCTTCAACATCACTTTCCACACCCATATGTCCCAACCCCTCGGCTTTTTCATCTTTTTTTGTTCCTAGAACCACACCTGGTGCACAACTTGGCATCAAATCGACACTTAAAACAAAGGAAAAGGCAGAAGCTGACAGGTTGGTCAGTAGGTGTCTTCTATGGAGTGATGTTCCTTTCAACATTGCCAAGACAAACCCATTCTACCAACCTATGTTTGATGCTGTTGCTGTCGTTGGCTTGGGGTACAAAGCCCCCACCTTTGCAAAATTGAGAGGACCTCTTGTTCAAGATGAAAAGACTAATTGCACTTCTAGATTGGAAGAGTTTAGGGCATCATGGGAACATACTGGATGCACAATCATGTCATATGATTGGACTAACCAAAAGGGTAGGACCCTTCTTAACTTCTTGGTTAGTTGTTCCAAGGGGACAATGTTTATGAAATTTGTTGATGCATCTGCACACATTAAAGATGCACGTTTATTATGTGAGTTGTTGGACATCTTCATTCAGGAAGTAGGTTGAAGCAATGTTGTCCAAGTCATATCGGACAACGCTGCAAATTATGTTGCAGCTAGCAAGTTGCTTATGGAGGGGTATCCTAACTTGTTTTGGACACCTTGTGCTGCTCATTGCATTGACTTGATGTTGGAGGATAGTAAGATTCCTATTGTGAGGGATATTGTTGAATCATCGAGGAGCATAACACAATTTATATGTAATCATGCATCTGTGCTTAGCTTGATGAGAAGATTCACCAACAACAAAGAGTTGGTGCGTCTTGCCATTACATGATTTGCCACTACTTTCGTATCTCTTCATTCTGTGTTGAGTTCTATGTGGGATGTGAAGAGCATGTTTCTTTCACCAAATTGGCGTGCTTTATCTATTAGCCACAAACCAGAGGGAGAGGGCATATGCAGACTAATTTCATATGATCAGAGCTTTTGGGCAGTAGTAGAGGAGGTGTATGCCATTTCAAAACCTTTGGTAAGGGTTCTTCGGTTGGTTGATGGAGACAAGCTCACAATGGGCTACTTGTATGAAGCCATGGATAAGGCCAAAGAAGCCATTCATGCTTATTATCAAGATAAGGGAGACGAGGGGTTAGAGAAACAACATGTCATATGGAGAGTGATTGATGAGCGATGGAACAATACCCTCCATTGTCCCATTCATGCTGCAGGTATCTACCTCAACCTCGCATTTGCTTACGCCTGTGGTTTCAGATTTGATGCTGAGGTGATGGATGGATTCTTCACTTTTGTTGTGAGGATGGTGGCATTTGAGCAAGAACGTGAAGGTATTTCTAAAGAAATGGAGGTATATAGGATGGGAGGGGGCACATTTGGTTTTACCATGGCTATGAAGAATAGGATGACCAAAATGCCAGGTAAGCTTCAGTTTGTTTCAAACTTTCAAGTTTAGAATTTCAATGTTTGTTTGTTTGTTGTTTTTTTTTTTAATATGTTTCTCATTTTTCTTTTAACACATAGATGCTTGGTGGACAAGCTATGGTGGTAGAGTACCCTATCTCCAAAAGATTGCCATTTGAGTGCTCAGCCAAACATGCAGTTCCTTTGAGTGTAAGCACAACTGGAGTGTATTTGACAAAATACACAGCAAAAAGTGCAACAGGCAAAAAATTTTCAAATTAAATTTTTTGAATTCATTTGATTATTTTTAATATTTAAATTTTCTAAGTACTAATTTACAATCTATGACCCTAATACAACTTGGAGTCCCAACGCCTCAATGACAATTGGTCTACGTCTACTACAATCTTTCGATTGTGGGTGAGACAACTTCAGAAACCTCTTGATATGGAAGCCATCTCATTGGACAATATTGATACCACTTCTGCATGGAGGGTCGAGACTCAGAGGCCGACCATGGACTTGATTCCAGATTGGTTAGATGTGGATCCAGAGGAGGTAGTAGTCGCAGGGGAGGGATAGCCAGAGGTAGAGGAGGAGGAGCAGCATCAGGGTCAGGAGGCAGAGCTGGATGAGGATGATTAGGAGGAGGTGACACCATCTAGGATGGGCAGTAGTAGCATAGGACAGAGGCCACCTCTTTCATCAGCTTCTAGAGGACAACTGACTCCATTTGTATTTCCAGGGGATGGGCCTTCTTCCTCTAGAGGAAAAGGCAAAGCCATTCCCTATTCTCATAAAAGGGGTAGAGCATCTCAGTGACTGATTACTTTATGACATGTAGATGGCTCATGATATACATTTATTATATTTTTTGTTGATATTTTGACTCTTGAGAGTTGAGACTTAGACAAGACTCAAGATTCAAGAGTTGATTCACTATTTTGATATGTGATGTAGCACTAGACTTCATATACATATTATATATTAGTTTTCTTTACATGTTTTTGTGGAAATGTATTTATTTGATGTTGTGGATACTTTAGATGCTAAAAAAAAATTAAAAAAATGAATATTTTTGTGTTTTTTCAACTTTGCCAACTTTTTCAAAAAACTCCCGACTTTAACGAGTTTTTCAACTTTTGGACCTTTGCCAATTTTATCCCGACTTAGACTTTTTCCACATTGTTGTTTACTAATATTTTTCATCAACTGATTGGCTTCTTCCCTTTATCAAAACCTTAGATTTTGATTTTTCATTGTCTTATGCATCAAGACCAATAATCCCATCAATATGATCAATTGAAAGTTGTGTCAGCCAATGCCCAAAAATTGTCATTATGTATGTGACAGTCCTGCCATAAGTTCTGTGCATAGTATATATACGGTTCCTGCAAACATTGACTGTCTTTTTCGTTTTTGGAGGCTGAGATTTAACTTCATATATCACTTCACTGCAATTTTTAGGGTAAATATATCCAGCAGGTTGTAATGGTTTGACAAATTTTCCCCTTGTTTTGGTAATTGAAATGCCCTATGTTTCTTACACATTCACCGATAACCTCGTCGTTATGATCAATGTAAGGTGTGCCAACCAATGCCCCAAATGTCCCATTATGTATGTTCCAGTGTAGCTATAAGTTCTGTGCATATGGAGTCCCTGCAATTCTGGCTGCCTTATGACTAGCATTGACTGTTCTTTTGTGGTTTGAGAGCTGAAATGTAACTTTGCATCTCATTTCTCTGCAATTGTTAGGATGAATAGATCCAGGAGGTTGTAATGGTTAAATTTTTTTCTCCTCTGCTTAGGGAATCGAAGTGCCGTGTGCTTTTGTATTGTTCCAAACTAGAAAATAGAATGAATATCAAAACATGCACTAAATTGCAGCCGAGAATTTTCACACATGCAGGCACAAATTTAAACAAATAGAAATAGGTCAGAGCCATAAAATAGCAGCCATAAAACTGAGCCATTTTATTGTTTTTAAAGCTGGAACTGAATACAATGGAGTGAATAGATAGAACTTGGGCTTGCTACTGCAAGCTTGTGATGCCCATGTGAGAAACTAAGTGAAATCTCCAACTAAAATGGCTTAATCTATCCAAACGCATTGCCCAGAAATTGTTGTTGCTGCTGTTGGAGGAAAACTGTCAAATGAACCCTCAAAACTGCTCTAGAATTTCTGAAAAATTAGAGAGACTCTTCACACCCCAAGCAATAAATCCTAGAAATATTTTGAGCTAATTCCAGCTGACCCGGAATGCCCAAAATAGTGCAAAAATCCCATATAAACCAACAATTCATCCTGCTATAAGTGTTGGAAAATCAAAGTAATTATATTAGGGTTTGATTCTCCTTTCTTGATAATTACTTGTGAGAGTGTTGGCTTCTTTTACTTCTTTATTATCTTATCTTTCATGAAGCAATTACCATATTATGTGTGTATGAAGATCACAAAACAAGAGACACAAGATATAAGCACTATGCTAAGGAAAACCCCCCCTCAAGGGCAAAACACAGTCAAGATAATTCTTTCTTTCAATGGTATTCTTTGAGACTCTTCACCCTAGACCAAGACCAGACTTTTCCTCCACACCAAGTCAGCATCCCAAATCTTCGACCTCTTCCAGGAACTTCGACTAGGCGGCAGCTTCCAGCAACAGTGAAAACTTAGGAGACTTCGATCTCCCAATCCGGACCACGAAGCATAGAGAGAGAGGCACCAAAAGTTCGATTTTCTTCCTCTGTATAGACTTTCCCAAACTTGCACTTCTTTCGGTCTCCCGGCTTCGCACTTCTCCAACTCTTCTTGAGATATCGAACTGGCTTGAGAGATGATGCTTCAAATGACTTCGACTAGCTTGTATTTATAGGCTTCTTGTGGGTTGAATTAGGGTCCTTTAGGCCGACTTGATGTGGAGGGTACATAAATCATATTTGACTGAATACTAAACCTTTTTACATGATTCAAAAGCCCAAGAAGAGTTTCTTTGAATGTATGGTGACCCTATAAACTCAATATTAATCCTAGGAGGCCACAATGGGGACTTTGACTAATATAATGATGACCCAAGCATGAAACCGATGCTTTAATAAATCATTGTTACAATAATAAAAAATATTTTCTTTATTCTTTTGACAAGTACATTACATGATGACTCAAGTACATTAATGAAGACCCTATTAACTAGGGAGGTATTCATAATGTACAGATATAATGGGAGATCTCAAACTATAAGAACCATGAAGAATTTTAGGCACCATAATGCCATGGACTAGATTCCTGACCAGGGCAATCTATTCAATTGGTCACTCAACAATTTAGGCACCGCAATGGGATGGACTAGATTCCTGACCAGGGCAATTTATCCAAGTGGGAATAAGATGGACTTAAGCTTTCAGCCCCTCTAGGTGCCATCAGGCTTACTTGCTAACCACCAACCCAAACATCCAGGTGTGTATCCAAAACAGAGCTCAATAACCAACACCACCTTTCCAACTTTGGGACCCAGACATCAACACAAAGTGTTGGCCAGATGTCTTCCCAAGCAAAGCTTCACTCGCAAAGCCTCAACAAATTTCTTCCACTTTCTTTTCATTAATACAATCAACAATATCTACCAAACCAAGCAGGTTCCTTAGATATTCAAACTTCTTATTATGAAGAGCCTTTGTTAGTATGCCTGCTACCTATTCATCTATCGAGACATACTCCAACTTTACGATCCCATCTTGCACCAAGGTCCTAATGAAGTGGAACTTATTATTGATATGTTTCGTCCTCGAATGAAACACGAGATCTCCAAACATCTTGATACAAATTTGATTGTCATAATTAATTACAGTAGGATCCAGAGACTTCTCAAACAAATTTCTTAGAAGCTTCCTCAACCAAACAACCTCTTTTCCTACTTCACATGCAGCCACATATTCTGACTCGACACTACTCAATGTAACGAGATCTTGCTTCCTACTCATCCGTGAGATCATAGCAGCTCCCAGACTAAAGCATCCTCCATTGGTCTCACTGCCACCCCAATCAGAGCCTGTGAAGCCAATTAGCTTGACTTCCTTACTATCGTACTTTAGGTAGTGATGTATAGTGCCACGAAGACACCTCATTATATGTTTGGCAGCTATCTAGTGATCATGACGAGGCTCCAACTGAAAATGACTAAGACTATTCAATGCAAAACATATATCTGGCTTAGTATTTACCAGATACATAAGGGAACTCACCAACTGTCGATATGAGGTAGGATCCACGAGACTAGAGTTAGAGCCCCTCAACTTCTTGAGGTTGGTGATCATAGGAGTAATCATCGGCTTGGAATACATCATCCCAAATTTCTACAATAACTTTGATGATGTACATTCCTTGCCCCAAATATATCTCCCCGGGTCTCTGCCATACTTCTAGACCTAGGTAATAGTACATTAGTCCTAGATTCTTCATTTGAAATTTAGCTGCCAACATCTTTTTGCATTCTTGAAATCTTCGCTCTGCACTTGTGATGAATAGATCATCCACATATAGTAGAATAATGACGGGCTCATTATTCATGACCTTGATGTAGAGATTTGGATCAACAAAACTCTCCACGAACCCAATTCTAAGTAGATATGCATCCATCCTTGCATACCATGCCTTAGGTGCTTGCTTCAAACCATATAGGGCCTTCTTAAGTCTGCAAACATGAGAGTCCCTACTATTCCCTTCAAAGCCCTCAGGTTGTTCAATGTACACTTCCTCATCAATGGTCCCATTTAGAAATGCAGTCTTAACATCCATTTGATGGATATTCCACCCCACTGTAGAAGCCAATGAAACCAACATTCTAATGGTAGTGTACCTTGTTGTAGGTGCAAAGGTTTCTTCATAATCAATGCCTTCCTTTTGAGAGAAACCCCTTGCAACAAATCTTTCTTTGTACTTGTCTATACTTCCATCAACAACATGTTTGATCTTATAGATCCACTTCGATGCGACAACCGATTTGTCACTAGGTCTAGGAACGATCTCCCAAAACCCATTCTTCATGATGGATATATATTCTTCCTGCATAGCTTTCTTCCAAACCTTTTCATGCTCAGCTTCCTTGAATGTAGATGGTTCGACTTCAATGAACTTTGTAATATATGCAGCATAGCTAGAACATCTCTTTGGTTTCTTCCATTCCTTGAAGGAACCTTTCGCAACTTCATGCCCTTCAACCTCTTCTATTGTAGCTTTCAACCAATTTGGCCTCTTCCTTGTGGTTGGGACAACCACTGATTGAATAGGCTCACTTGGTCCTTATTCTTCGATATTTGTAGTAGAGTTTTCATGATGAGCTTCTTCTTCTTCAAATATGGGAACTTCTTCATCATCATAATCAACAGGAATATCTTTTGATTTCTTGTATGCTTGATTTTCATTGAATATGACATCCCTGCTTACTTCAATGTGTTTGCCTTCCTTTATGTAGATTCTATATGCTTTGGAGGAAAGACTCTGACTAACGAATATTCCCTTGATACTCGTAGAGTCCAACTTCTTTCGCTTGTCTTGTGGAACATGGATAAAAGATGGACTTCCAAAGATTTAGAGGTGATCCACACTCAACTTCTTTCTAGTGATTACTTGTTCAGGTGTTGTATTATCAAGACTCTTATGAGGACTTCTATTTTGAATGTATATGACAGTCATCGCTGCTTCTCCCCATAAGAACTTCAATAGAACTTGATCAAGGAGCATAGTTCAAATGCCTTCTTTAATTGACCTATTCTTCTGTTCGGCCAATCCATTTTGTTCAGGATAATAGGGAACAATGAGCTCCCTCTTAATACCTGCTTCCTTATAATATGGAATCAATTCCTTAGAAGTGTATTCCCCACCATTGTCAGACCTGAGAGTTTTTATCTTTCTTTCGGTCAAGGTTTCCACTTCAGCCCTAAACTCCTTGAACTTATCAATACTTCATCTTTAGTTTTGAGGAGGTAGAGCCATGTCTTTCTAGAATGGTCATCAATGAATGTCACATAGTAGAGATGACCTCCAAGTGATTTGTCAGACATGGGCCCACACACATCAGAATGGATGAGGTCTAATATCTCTTTAGACCTAGTTTCACTATTATGGAATGGCTTTCTAGTATGTTTTCCCAAAGAGCATCCCTTGCGCTCACCTTCATGATCTAAGTTCATATTAGGAATATCATGAACCAGTTGACTAAGAGAAGGGATGACCTTGTAATGTAGATGAACATACCTCCTATGTCATAACTCAATGGGCCTTATTTCCATGTGAACTAGAGCTTGAGAAGGTGGTGTAATGACCTGATAAAGGCTTCCTTCACGAACTCCAATAACCCTAGCTTTATCAATGCTAGCCTTTTCCCCAAACCAATACTTTTCCATTAACAAAAGCAACTCTTTCCCCTTTATCTTCTAAACAAGAAATAGAAAGAAAATTCTTTTCCAAACCTGGAACATATAGAATGTTGTTGAGATGTAGCTTCGATCCATTATTTAGCGTCAACGATGTTGATCCTAGGCCTCTAACAACATAGCTTTTGTTGTCACCCAATACCACTGCATGAGAGGATGGTTCCTTTGATAGTGTATGAAGTTGTTTACTTTCACCTGTCATGTGTCTCGAATCTCGATGCTCCACTATCAATGATCCATGCATTGACTCTTGACTTTGTTGAACAAGTAATAGATGACCTTCTTGATCCAGCTTCCAACAGTGTTGCAACCCATTCTTATGTAGTTCATCATAGAGGGAGAATCCATGCCAACAAAGTGATCTTCAACTCTTCCTGACCTTAGCTCTGATACCATGTTGGAAAATCAAAGTAATTATATTAGGATTTGATTCTCCTTTCTTGATAATTACTTGTGAGAGTGTTGGCTTCTTTTACTTCTTATTATCTTATCTTTCATCAAGCAATCACCATATTATGTGTGTATGAAGATGACAAAACAAGAGACACAAGATATAGGCACTATGCCAGGGGAAAACCCCCCTCGAGGGCAAAACCCAGTGAAGATAATTCTTCCTTTCAATAGTATTCTTTGAGACTCTTCACCCTAGACTAAGACTAGACTTTCCCACCACACCAAGTTAGCCTCCCAAATCTTCAACCCCTTCTAGCAACTTCGACTTGGCAGCAACTTTCGGCAACATGCAATTTTCGGCAACAACGAAAACTTAGGAGACTTCGGTCTCCCAATCCAGACCACGGAACAGAGAGAGGCACCAAAATTTCGATTTTCTTCCTCTCTATAGACTTCCCCAAAATCACACTTCTTTACCACCCGGCAATAGACTTTGCACTTCTTTGTTATGTAAAAATTATTTAAATTTTAGGTTAATTAGACGAAAGGTTGATCATGCCCTTTCCCCAAAGGGTGCCCATGGTGGTATATAAGCCAGGCACCCTCACTGTAAACAGTCATCATTTATATCAATCAATTATTAATAAATATTTTTATATATAGTTTGTGTATCATAGAAGTATTCACTTCATCTGGTATCAGAGCTACGATCTTCGACTTGCAAACCTTTGTTGTTTTGTTTCCTTCGACCTGCAACCCATTGTTGTTTGCTACCCGTTCTGTTACGCTGCCCACGATCCGTTGTCCCTCGTGGCTACCAACTGCAGCTCCCGATCGGTCCTTTCTGTTGCCACTCCTCACCATATCTACCCTCGACTATCCTACTATGACCCGTCACTCCATCCACTGTCGACATTTCATCACTATCCACTTCCCACACCATCTGCTATCCGTCGTCTAACTCATTTCTTAACCCTCTGCCACGTCCGCTATCAGTCAAACATCGTGGCCATTAGCTCTCGGTTGTATCATTTCAGTCCGATTAATATTCTAAATTTGATATTTTTCATTATATAAGTTATAATATATATAACTAAACTATATTAAATAGTATATATATATATAACATATATTATATATACGATATATATAATTTAGTTATATATATAAAAATATTATATATTATATATGATATATATAATTTATTTTTATATATAAATATTATATAGTTTAAAACTATATATATATATATATATATATATATATATATATATATATATAATAAAATTAATTTAAAAAAAAATTAATTAAGCTGCCAGATAAATATACGCCTCCACAAAGTCGCTCAATGTCGACAATGACAATGGCAGATTTCAATAAAAGATTGGTTGAAGTGGAGACTAAGATGACTAACAACTTCGATGATGTCAATACGAGATTAACCGATCTCGTGGGTAAGTTTAGTAGGCAGTCTGATGATATCAAGAGGCTTCAGGATGCGACGAATAGAATAGAAATACAGATGGAGAATTACCATGTCCAATCAGAAGTGAATCAAAAAGAGACCTTGACATTGCTGAACCTCGTGTGTAAAAAGATGAATATTATACCCGCACAACTACTACAAGATGAAAGAAATCAAGAGCACAACTCATCAGACTCACCTAAATCAACACTCTCAAGAAAAAGCTGAATCCCCAAAAAAATCAGCAACGCCCCACCAAGAAAATAGTAAAGCGAATTTTTCAAATAAGCAACTCTGGGATACATTTACCAATCAACATCCTTTTTTCGCTCAACCATTAGCGACATATCAAAAAAGGGCAAAAGTTGAGATGCTTAAATTTGATGGAAACGAAAAATACAGTTTTGCATGGATAAATAAAGCAGAAGAATACTTCGAGATTTATGACATCAACGATGATGACGAAAGGCTTAGGCATGCATCCTTGAAAATGGAAGGAGAAGCATATAATTGGTATATGTGGTGGAAAAAGATGACACACGCCATTAGTTGGAGAAAATTTAAGGATGCATTCTTTAAAAGATTCCAAGGTGTAAAGGAACAAGAGTTCTTTTCAACACTCATCAAATTACGACAAAAAGGAAGTGTGGACGAATACACTCAAGAATGGGAGACCTTAGTAACACGAGTACTTGGGTTATCAGAGTCTCGTTTAATTCAATCATATGTCTCTGGACTTAAAAACCATTTACAAGTAGAACTTGAGATGCATGACATTACATCAATAGAAGTAGCAAGACGAAAAGCAAAAACTGCTGAAAAGAAATTTGAACAAATATTTTGGTCAAAGTTGGAAAAAGCATATTCAAGATGAAGAGTACCCCAGTCTATGGACTCAAACGATACAATATATGTTCCACCACATCGTCGTGAAGATGAAAAATCTAATGTGGAAATACAAAGGATCAAAGAAGGCAAATGCAAACACTGTGGTGAGAAGTGGGACCCCAAGCATAGGTGTGCTAAGGGAAAAGAATCAGAGAAACTATATAATTGTGAAGCAACTAATGATTCAAATAGTGAAGACTCTGATATAGAAGATATAGAAGATGCCCCATAATTCTCACCAGAATTAGATGACAGAAGTATTCCGCAAGTGTCATTATCAACTATGATAGGTATATCACAACCTCAGACCTTAAAGTTAAAAGGACACATAAAGAAGAACAACGTAGTGGTTCTCATCGACTCTGGTAGCACACACAATTTTTAAGATGCAACTGTGGCAAAGAGACTCAATATTTTTTCATTTCCCTTACCAAACATGAAAGTGATGGTAGCTGACGATAATAAGATTGAAAGGGTGGGGAAATGCCATAAGGCTAAATTGTAGATTCAAGACTTTAATTTAGAGTCTCTGTTCTTCACGGTACCGTTAGGAGGACTAGATGTAGTCTTAGGTATCCAATGGCTACGAACTTTAAGTACTTATGCTACCAACCATCAAGTACAATTTATAAAATTCAAATGGGGAGGTCAAAAGTACAAATTACACGGATTCCAAGCACCAGAGAATCAAATTGTTTCATCATCTCAGATGATGAAGATGATTCGAAAAGGAGCACTCGCTTATGTAGTACATTGTCACCAATTGGAAATGTTAGCTGCAAATATGTCCAACGAAGAGTGACCAGAGATACAAAATCTAATTCAGAAGCATGAAAAAGTATTTCAAGACCTACCTATGAAAATGCCTCCTAACAGGGAAATTGAGCATACAATAGAAGTCAAAGCAGGGTCAGACCCTGTCAACATCAAGCCATACCGATATCCACATCATCAAAAGACGGAAATTGAGAAATTAATCCAAGACCTTTTAAAGTGTGGGATCATCTCGAAAAGTAAAAGTCCGTATGCTGCTCCAATGGTATTGGTAAGGAAGAAGGATGGTTCATTTAGGCTATGTATTGATTCTAGATGATTGAACAAAATAACAATTAAAAACAAGTTCCCAATTCCATTCATTGACGAAATGTTGGATGAGCTACATGGCACAAAATACTTCTCAAAATTGGACTTAAGGTCAGGCTACTACCAAATCAGGATCAGATTGGAAGACATACCAAAAATGGCATTCTGAACACGCAAAGGTCACTATGAATTTAAAGTAATGCCGTTTGGGTTAACCAATGCACTAGCAACGTTTCAAGCAACTATGAACGAATTATTTCGTCCACATCTTAGGAAGTTTGTATTAGTATTCTTTGACGATATTTTAATTTACAGTAAAACTTGGAAGGAGCACTTGCAACATCTGGACAAAGTTCTTACACTACTAAAAGAGCATCAATTTTATGTAAAAAAATCCAAATGCACCTTTGGAAAGGAAGAAGTAGAATACCTTGGACACATTATATCCCATGAAGGCGTAAAGGTGGACCCTAATAAAATCAAAGCTATAAAAGAATGGACCAAACCTGTTAATGTATCCAAGCTAAGAGGATTCTTAGGTTTAACTGGATACTACCGAAGGTTTATTAAAAACTATGCACATATAATTGCGCCTCTGACAAACCTTTTAAAAAAGAATTCATTTCTGTGGGATGAGGAAGCAAGGAAGTGTTTTGAAAAATTAAAGGAAGTTATGCCTAATTCCCCCGTATTGGCAACAACAGATTTTTCTAAACCATTTATCATTGAGTGTTATGCTTCTGGATTCGGTATAGGTGCAGTATTAATGCAAGAAGGGCATCCAATAGCTTTTGAAAGTAGGAAGCTCAACAAAAGAGAAAGCCTCAAATCCACATACATCAAAGAGATGCTCGCTATTATGCACACAGTAGCTAAGTGGAGGCAATATATTTTGGGAAGTAAGTTTTCCATTCGAACAGACCATAACAGTCTCCAACACCTCCTTTAAAAAAAACACTTTTCGAAGAACAACAAAAATGGATTGAAAAAATTGTCGCCTTTGACTTGGAAATACTACATAAAAGAGGAAAAGACATTGTAGTAGTAGATGCCTTATCCAGGAAAGACGAAGAATCAACACTACTTGCAATCTCGGTTGTTGTTCCTAAATGGCTTAACGAAATTCGAAGTGAATATGCCAAGGATCCAGAAATAACGGCAATAATCAATAATCTCCCCAACAACCCAAACGTTGAGTGGAAGAATGATATTCTATGGTACAAGGGAAGAATCTATCTAAATGCAAATTCCAAGTTTAAATTTAAGATACTCAAGGAGTCATATGACTCACCATCAGCTGGACATGTAGGATTCTTTAAGACTTACTATAATGCACGTCAATCCTTCTTTTGGAAGGGAATGAGTCGCGATATTAAAAAGTATGTAGCAGAGTGTGACACATGTTAAAGGAATAAAAGTGAAAATATTACGACACCGGGATTACTTCACCCTTTAAACATTCCAAATCAGAAATGGGAAGAAATTTCGATGGACTTTATCGAAGGATTACCAGTGTCTGAAGGCAAGGACAAGATTTTCGTAGTAGTCGACAGAGTCACCAAATATGCTCACCTTATGGCAATAAAGAAATCATGCTCAGCAAGAGAAATTGCTGAAATATTTTGCAAAATTATATACAAGTTACATGTTTTTCCGAAAGTCATTGTGAGTGATAGAGATGCCAAATTCAAGGGTAATTTCTGGAAGGAGTTGTTCAACCACATAGGAACCTACCTAAATATGAGTTTCGCTTATCATCCTCAAACAGATGGACAAACAGAGGCTGCCAATAAATGTTTGGAGGCCTACCTACGTTGCTACGCTATAGAAAAACAAAATAAGTGGGCTCAATGGTTACATCTCGCTGAGTGGCGGTATAATTCTACTTATCGTACGTTAGCAAAAATGATGCCATTCCAAGCTTTGTATGGATATGAACCCTCAAAATGGAAGGATCTAGCTATTGTCCAGTCAAATCTACCTGTTGTTAAAAATCAACTAGAAGAAACCCAAAAAAACGTCCAAGTATTGAAAGAAAACTTGAATAATGCAAGGAATCGTATGAAGCAACAAGCAGACCAAAACAGAACCGAAAGAGAGTTTGAAGTCGGAGAATGGGTGTTTGTCAAGCTCCAACCATACAAACAATTATCCTTAAAACAGAAAGGAAAAAACAAATTGGCACCAAAGTTCTATGGATCTTATCTGATCAACAATAAGATTAGCCAAGTTGTGTATCGTTTAAGCCTTCCAGAGAAAAGTTGTGTTCACAACGTCTTCCATGTCTCTGCCTTAAAAGGGCACTAGGCGACCATCAATCAGCGCAAACAACGCTCCCATCCCTGGATGATGAGGGAAGGGTCATTCTAGAACCAGAAGGTATTTTATCTACTAGAGAAAGAAAGCTTTGACATCGTACAATCAAGGAATATCTGATCAAGTGGAAGGACTTACCTGAAGAAGAAGCTTCTTGGGAGAATGAATCATTTTGTCAACAACATTCGTTGTTACGTATGCTTTGAGGACAAAGCATTCTTTCGAGAGGAAGGCAATGTTACGTAAAAATTATTTAAATTTTAGGTTTATTATTTAATTTTAGGTTAATTAGATGGAAGGGCATGATCATAAGATCATGCCCTTTCCCCAAAGGTTGCCCATGGCAGTATATAAGCCAGGGATCCTTCGGGGAAAGGGCATGATCTTATGATCGTGCCCTTTTGTCTAATTAACTTAAAATTAAATAATAAACCTAAAATTTAAATAATTTTTACATAACATTCTCCAGCTCTTCTTGAGATATCGAACTAGCTTGAGAGATGATGCTTCAAATGACTTCGACTAGCTTGTATTTATAGGCTTCTTGTGGGTCGAATTAGGGTCGTTTAGGCCGACTTGATCTCCCTTAGGCCGACTTGATATGGAGGGTACATAAATCATATTTGACTCAATACTAATCCCTTTTACATGATCAAAAGCCCAAGAAGGGTCTCTTTGAATGTACAATGACTCTATAAACTCAATATTAATCCTAGGAGTCCACAATGGGGACTTTGATTAATATAATGATGACCCAAGCATGAAACCCATGCTTTAATAAGTCATTGTTATAATAATAAAAATTATTTTCTTTATTCTTTTGCCAAGTACATTACATGATGACTCAAGTACAATAATGAAGACCAAACATAGTTACATTTTCCTACAATAAGAATGAGGATTTTTAGGCTTGAATATCACCTGGAAAATTCTAAAATTTTAACCATTGACTCCTCTCATAAAACCCACAAAAACCGAAAAAAATCTCAAGCTGAATCTACCAATCACTGAAACCCCAAAATCATTGTGTCGTCCTTTAAAGTCTACTAGTGAGCTAAAAAAATCGAACCGCTGCAAAGATGCACAATTTCCCTAGAGGCAAACTCCTCCAAATCCTAGCAAAATTCCTCCCTCAAACTATCGGCCTGTTGGAAATACTGAGGGGGGGGTGAATCAGTATTTCTTTTTCAACTATTGTTTTACCAGTTAAACAATTTATATTCAGAACACAAGATGAACAACAATAATCAATGCTTTTATTAATATAATCTTTGTAGTAAAATAGATACAATATATAAGTGGTTGCAATTAGTTGCCAAGCTCCAACTCGGACTTTGGTGAGGCTCCAACCTCTAGAGCACCAACTCTATTTCACCAAGACACCAATCTTGGACTTAGGAGCACTAACTCCCAAGGACTTCAATCCTTCCATTTCCTAAGACACTAGTTCCAAAGACTCCTATCCTTCCTACTTCTGAGGCATCGACCCCAAGGACTCCAATCCTTCTTACTTCTGAGGCAACAACCCCAAGGATTCCTATCCTTCCTACTTTTGAGGCATCAACCCCAAGGACTCTAATACTTCTTACTTTTGAGGCACCAACCTAAGGACTCCTATCCTTCTTGCTTTTGAGACACCAGCCCCAAGGACTCCAATCCTATTTACTTCTGAGGCACTAGCCTCAAGGGTTCTGACCCAATCTTGTTAAGGTTCATTTGATAATAATGTTCTGCTCTCAGAGCTCTTCTCTACTGAGTTTTGTCTGATTATAGCTTCATTGCAGTCTACAAGCTACAACCAATATTCTTATGAAGAAGTCTTTACAACTCTGCACACTGCCCACACATAGTCTCCAGTAGCCTTCATGCTCTCTGATAATGTCTTCACACAGCTTTAGTCAGTCTACTGTTAGCTGCACTAAGCTCTACATAAAGAAGAACTTCCTTTTCAAGCTTATGTTCTTTGCTGGCACGTTCTCCCCTTCGACTGTCTGCTGTCCTGTTCGCCCTTCGGCCCTCTTTCTATTCTGCTGGATCCTCTCGCTGCCTCTCTCTCCTCCAACTTATTTTCTGAGCATTTTAACAGCCTTCAACAGCATTGACAACTCTGTTCTTCCTGTTTTTTTCTTTTTATACATTCCCCATCCTTTGTCTATTAGTTTCCTCTCTTCGCTGACCACTTTAGCTTCCTCAACGCTCGCTTATCCTATCAGCTTCCTCCTCGGTCGCTGTCATTTCCTCTGAGCTCGCTTGCTTCTTTAGCTTCCCGGCTTTTGGTTTCCTCTATCTATTCGTGCTCACAGGACATGTTGATTCAATGGTGAGGACTGAATCATACATAGAGAACACATTCAAAAACTTGTAACAGTGCTCTCCTTTTTTAATGATGGCAGGCATACACAGAGTCGGCATAGTTTAACAGACAACCACATCCCAATCGCAATCACTATCGCCATGATTCACCCCATTTAACTGACGTTCAGCCTCCTGAACCATTGGAACAGTTATCATAAGCCTTTTGGCCTAAAACACCCCGCGCAAGCCAAATATTTAATTACACAAAGAATATGAGAAAAAATAGTCAACCAGACTAAAGGGTGGACTTCAATTTTAATTCACCTGCAACTATTCCTGTATTGGGTCTGCAGCGTATGTCGCAATTGGCGCTTAGGGCTTCCAGGAGTTCTTTAATAAATCATGCCCTATTGCATAGTCGATGGCTCATGGCCGATTCCCCTGCTCCGGTGGACCGAATGCGATATGGTATTAAACCATAGTTAATATGCCCGTCAGGTACGCAGCCTTATTGCAATCAGTGCTTTCATGTGGCAAGGCTTTACAGCTTGCGATATAGTGACGGATGCGATATTACAATAGGTGTGATATAATAGGACCATCGGGTCCGCAATTGTATATCGCAATCGATGGTTTTAATGTGGCAGGGCCTTAACCACTTGCGATACATAATCCCGACGCAGTGGACGCGATATTAAATTGGAACGTATTGCAATGTTCCATGGGTTCACGCATATATTATTGCAATCGGAGGGTTTCGGGGGTGACAATCCTTTTGAAATTTGCGATATATATATTGCTCCATCGTTTATATATATATTGCTCCACTATTTTCACTTTGTTTATATATATATATATATATTCCTCTGCTTATGCTCCGCTTATGCACCTTACTCTTGGCATATGCGATAGCTCTACTCCTCTAATAGAGTATTCGCCATAGTATATTTGCCGGGATTCCGCGTCGATAGTGTATTTGCCTTATAACTCTGTCTTTCTGCCTCCGATAGTGTAAATGCCATATACCTGAGTCTTCCTTCCTCTGATAGTGTATATGCCATATATGCATAGTTTTTGGCCGCCGATGGTGTTAGAGCATATATATATGGGTTTCTCCTCCGATATGACCCTATCTGCTCCCGTTAGCTTTGTCTGCGTCCTCCATATCGCCGATGGCTTTGTTTTGGCATATATATATGTGTTTATATATATATTGCTCCTCTGTTTGCTCCTCTTCTTTGGCATATATATGGCATATATATATGCCTGTTTATATATTGCTCCGCTGGCTTTGTTTGTCCCTTTGTTGGTCTGATGGCTGTTTGTGTCCTCTAGTTGCTCTTGTGGTATATATTACATGCAACGCTCCTCCGATATGGCTCCTCTTGCTCTGATATGCCTCCTTTGGTAACTCTTCTTGCTTATGGCTTGGCTATCCTGATGGCCTTGCTCCTGTCTCTTCATGGATTTGCTCTGCTTCCCCTTGGCTTCATATCATCATCTAGTATCTAGAATATTGCCATATTGACATTAATGGCAACCTAGGTCAACACGACCAAAATCATCTCCAATACCCATTAAACATTAATGCTCAACCCCTGCATAGAAAATAACCAATAAACCCCAACGCTACCCCAAAAAGAGAAATTGCGGTACACTGGTAATGTTGATCTCTGCCCTGCAAATCCTCTAGAAAATCACTGGCATCAATATGGAAAATCACCAATAAAATAGCCGGAACTGCAATCCATAATAGTCGATCCCCCAATGAGCAACTCGAACTGCCTTTGCACCCAAGGAATGACAAACTGAGTGAATACCTGCAATAAAACTCTGTGGAAATCCTAAATTGGATTCCCCAAATTACCTCACTAGGAAGACACTCAAAGTTCTCCAAAATGATGGTGGAATTTCTGCTTGGCAATTCCTTGTGTTAAACAACACTGGTTGACTTGGCTAAGCAACTCAAACAAACTCTCCAATTCTGAAATGAAATGCCAAATAAAATAATCAAAAGGTTGCTCTATCCTTTTTTTTATTGTTGTTTTCCCTTTCTCATTCCATGGTTCGATTTCTCTCACACTAATCTTTGATACCATGGTTTGATTCTTCCCATGGTTCGATTTCCATTTTGATAAGCTCCACAACTTATCTTCGCATTAATTTTTCTTTCTCCTAAGTTTGGCCTTCTTTTCTCTCCAAAAATTATATTGATCTCTCATAACCCATTTTCCTAAGTTTATTTGCCAAAACTATTTATTATTTGCCAAAATTGAAAATTGAGAATTTCCCTTAACAAAATTATGAATTGGGGACATGGCAGTCCTCCCCACCAAAGATTGCTTGTCCTCAAGCAATGCCTGAACAAGTGCCCTCTTTGACTGTTGATCACCATTGTAACCACAAATAATACCAGGGTCCCAAATGTGCCACTGAGTCATCCCCAATCTCAGCTCTGTCCTAACATGAAGGAATGTTAAAATTGGCAACTAGGGCCAAAATCCATGTGGGTCATCTTATTTATGGTAGCTGATATTTTTCTTGGATCCCTCTCATCAAGAGGTGTAGGATTGATCTAAAGATCATCTGATTCCGATAAGTATTCATGGAGTTATGAATTTATTTGTGTTATAAGACCATTCGTCAAGGTTGGCCAGCAACCAAATAAACCCTACACGTGCTCAACGTTTTAGTATAAAAGAAGATGACTTGAGAGTCATTTCACACACACTTCTATCTTGATTTCTCTCCACTTGTCTTGGGTTTTAGTGGAAGAGAAATCTAGGAGTGGAAGCCCTAGATGTTAGAGGAAAAGAGGTTGCCCTAGCCGCAACTAAGAAAGAAGTCCTAACACTACCAAAGAAGGAGCCCTAACCTATACGTGGGTCTCTACGCAGTCAAGAAATAGCCCTATATGCTGGTCCCTATAAAGACGCAATCAAGGAGGGTAATAGCATGCCCTAGCCGTAGCATTAGAACGCTGCCCTAAACAACGTAGAAGGGCTGTATGGACAACGTATCACTGAGGTGAGTTTAAGGGCTAAACGCAGTTGGTTTAAGGCCTTTTATAGGGTGAAGGAGGGCTGAGTTGCCTTGCTGGAAGAGCCATAGTCATAGGACTGATTTGAGGGCAGTTTAGTGACACGTTGGAGCAGTCTCACCTTGCAAATCAGGCCGCAGACTATAGGTGAGTTTAATGATTGTTTTGTGCATGATTTTGGGGTGTATATCTGTGTTTATAGGGCCGCAGTGAGGCACTGCTATAGCAACAGTTGGGAGATGAAGTTTAGATGGCCGAGAGGCCTAGAAAGGACCTCCTAACCAGGCTGCAGTCATCTCTAAGGACAACGAGGCAAAATAGGGGTATTCTCCCTATACGTTAGGCTTGTTTACAATGCTGAAGTGGGAAGATTGCTTCAATTCTAAGCTGAGTGTTGTAGGGATCTTTGTGGAGGTGCCCAAGTTCTACAACATCACCTTGGATACCTTGGAACCTTCAGTTGAATTAAACGTCCTGTTTGGAGAAGATTAGGGCATCGATGTAGGCTTGTTGGTGTGTCCTAACCAGACTGGTACATGCACAAAACCCTAGGCAAGATAATGGATGAGGGTCCTAGTACATGGTACAACAAAGCTACAAATGAGACAACAGTGAAGCATGGTGCTGCAAACTCATTGGACAACAACAAGGTACAATGTGCTAGTAAATGGGATAGCAAAGGAATGCTACAGGAGTTATGACATGACAACAAAGTGGGACAGCAGCTGCGACATGGCAACAAAGGCACATGGGACAGCAACAAGCATGGGCAACATGGCAAGCATGGGCAACATGGCAAGCTTGGACAACATGGATAGCAGTGGCAAGCATGGTGCTGCAAGCACAAGAGACATGTTGTAGCAATGGAACATAAGGTGCAGCAGTATATGTGTACATCATGGTCATGAGGTCCAACATTATGATGATGGGTGTAGCGTCGTGCAACATGATTTCGAGATGCAACACAATGATAGGTGAAGGAATCACCTTGGAGAATCAGTTGAAGCAGCATGCTTTCAACTAAGCTCATGTATCATCTTCTTAGAGATGATCTATGCTCTTATTTAGATAAGTCAAAGTGTTGACTTCTATTGTAAATGTACTATCTCTCTCTCTCTCTCTCTGCTGAACTATTGAAGAACATATAAGGAAGAATTGATTAAGGGTTTCCCCACATTGGGGTTTGTCCCTGGCTAGTGCCACATCTTGTGTCTTCTTGTCTTGGCTTGTCTTCTGCGATTTATGTTTATGTTCTATCTGCAGTTTACTTTAATGCTGATGTGATTGCTAATTTGGAAAAGATATTTTTTTTTCTTGATTAAACTATTCTATTATATACAAAACCAGAGTACATTTACAATCATGCTATCTGAAAGATCCAACTGCCTGAAAGTGTGGCATTCTGGAACAACCAAATGTAGCAGAAAGAGAGGGCTGACCTGTTCATTCCCTCACAGGGGCGACCGTGACCAGTAGAATCATTCCCACGCAGGGGAGGACAAAATTGACACCCAAGCAAAACTGTAACCGACCACAAAATTGACACCCAAGCAAAACTATAACCGACCTTATGTCGCAGCGTTGGCATTTTGCCGCATTGACACATTAACATAAAATATATTCGACACGAAGACATGCCAGAGACATTTGGACTCATGGACATAACCAAAAAGAAAGGAAGAACCAGAATCCCACCCGAGCAACAGGACCTGAGACCTTGCAGCAGACTAGTCTTCCGGCACCTCCTCCACAATTGGGCACCATCCATATTCTTCCGCTCCCTGAGCTTGGCCCTCTTTCGCCTCGGCCGCTTCGGGCTGCTTCTGGTCCTTCTCCATCTGAAGGTCTGGCAAATCCGTGGCCTTCCCCTTGTCCCCCGTGGGCAATTCAGAGGTTTTTGCAATGTCGACCGGTGCAGCGAATTCTTGAGGAGCACTGGTTCTGCCCTCGCCCTGGGCTTCATCAATGAAAAGAACAGAGACGTGGGCATTAATCCGTGGACAATTCAAGGGGCTGTTGAAGGTAAAGACAGTTGAGCCGAAGAAAGGCGAAGATGAAGACCCAGGTGAGCTTGCCTCCATATATTCGCTGTGCCTAAGAGAGCTTGCACCTCCCAAATGAGGGCAATGGCAGTGACAGCGACAGTGAGGGCAGTGACAGTGGGAAAAGGTCTCCGCCTCGGCTGAAGGGCGCGATGACCCTCCACGGTTGGAGCCGCGACGACTCAGCATCCGCTGCCGAGTCCTGACCATGTTAACAGGGCAATACAGAGCTGAATTGAAATGCAGGAGACCAGGAGGGGCATAAACAAGCTGGGCAATCGGACTAGGGGTGGAATAAATCAAACCAGGGCCGGAATATGTCAGCACCAGCGGCGGCATGAGAACCCCAGACCCTGCCCAAATGAACATGGTGGCTCCTGTGTTGCCTCTGTTTATAAAATCCCTGCCTCTGCCTCGAGGGTCGCCCTCCATTAATGTGGTATTCAATTGTGCTGCGGAGCCGAGTTCTGTAGCGCAACCAAAGGAGGGAGGAGCGTAAATGCTCCTTGGCTGCCGTCACCTGACATTTATCGCAGACCTCCGGGGATGTCCTTCTCCACCGGCTTCCAAGTCACCTCTGCGCATGGCAGGCAGGTGGCCTCCCCTGCACACCCATCCCATCATCCTAATCGCTCTAGTTTGCACCCGCATCCGGGGAATTTGGAAAAGATATTGAGCTAACTGTGAAAATTGAAATAAATTTCTCTAAGCATAGAACATACCTAAACTTAAAATGGTATCAGAGCTGAGGTGAAGACAAAGCCCAAGCAAGAGTGAAAGAGCAATCACTGAAGACAGTTGGGAAAGGACAATAGGATCAGTGGATTCCTCATCCCTCTTCAAATTCACCAAGGGTGAAGTCAAATCAGAGTATATTATCATAATGGCGCAACAAAAGCTTCTGATGGCCTACCTAAAGATCACTTCATTGGGAAGTCCAAATCTAAGGCTGGAAGGAAAGGCATATGCCTTGGTTGTAATAATTTTGGCCATTATTCGAAGGAGTGTCTGAATGGTAGAGACACATCACTTGATGAAGATAACAATCATTCCAGGAACATCTTCAATGATCGAAGGAATGACAGGGAATGCGGGTCATCAAGGAAATGGCCGACTCTTCAAGAAAGCAAGGAACCCCAGGTATGAAGAATCAAATGTTGTTTTTGATAAGATAAAGAAGCGTTATCTTGTATTGGCCCTCTCCTTCAGATTCTTTGTGAATCTGGCTTATTGGTTGTAGTGCTTCAAGGCACTCCATCGGATAGAAGGGTGCTCTCTCTAATTTGGTAGAGATGGAAACAATCATGGGATTATACTTGGAGCTGATGCCACCTATCTTGGAAAGGGTGTAGGGAATGTTACCCCTCAACTGAATGAGGGTAACTCGATTCATTTACAGAATCTCTTTTATGTACCTAATCGCAAGAAGAACTTGGTGTCCATTTCGGCAATGGAAGTCAAAGGTTACAGGGTGGCATTCATCGATGGAAAGGTATGTGTTTGAAAATAGAATTTTCAAAAATGCTTTTACTCATGGGTTCAGGATTGGCAATTTGTATCAAGTTGCAGGATGGTCCATTGAGGACCATGTCAATTGACACATCTCATCTATAGCACCAGAGGTCTACTTTATTGGGCCTTACCTGATATGAGTCAGATGGTGAAAGGGGTGCCTGAATTCAAAAAGAGCATGAAGGTACATGTTTGAGATGTATCGAAGGAAAATATTACAAGGGGACCATTCCCCTCATATAGCAAGTCCACAGATTTGGAACAACCCAAGGGGTTTGAGATTCATGATCGGGAATCTCACGTATGTAGGTGGAAGAAAGCCATCTATGGCTCAAAGAAAAACACCCCAAGTGTAGTATGAGAGGATTGATAACTGGTTGATGAAGCTGAGATTCACGAGGAGTGAAGCCGATCCAAACCATTGCTCGAAGGTTGTGGATGATAGACCTCTCATACTGGCACCTTCTGAGGACGACCTATTTCTGACAGGTGCAGACCCTCTCATTTGCAGATTAAGAGGGAGTTGGATTCTGGATGCGGAATGGTAAACTGCAAGTCCATGACTACCTCGAGGATCTTAACTTTCAGAGGTTATATGGTAGTGATGCCAGACTAGATTTGGGAAATGCCTCTGAGTCTTATAAGCTCATTCGCATTAATGTTCTTGGTGAACTTCCGTCCGGATATATGTTTTGCAGTTAGCATATTAGGCTCATATTTTGGTTGAGCCTCACTAGATTGGTGCCAAGAATCTTTTGAGATATCTTCGGGGAACAATCTCTCATGGATTGAGATACACTACCGGAAATGTGAAGCTGCATGATTATTCGAATGCTGACTGGGCAGGTAGTGTGGAGGATCGCAAGAGCACTTTTGAGTGCTATTTCTCTTTGAGTTCTACTTCGATATCCTAGATGTGCAGGAAGCAGAAGTTGGTTGCTATAAGCACCGCAGAGACCGAATACATAGCTACGAGTATGACCTCGTGTGAAGTTGCCTGGTTGCAGAAGCTGTTCAACGAGCTGTTTGTACACATGATGGATACCACCGTGATCCTCTGTGTCAACCAGGGGGGGGATTCGATTGTTGAGGAATCTTGTATTCTATGATTGCTCCAGCATATAGACATCAGATACTACCTTATCTGGGATATGGTACGTCGATGAGTGAGGAGGCTCCATCGCATTGAGACTGATGCACAGGTCGCAGACATTCTGTCAAAGCCTCGGGGAAAGGTCAAATTTGTGACTTTCCCGAACGACATGGAGTCGTTGAGAGACCCTCTTATGAGGGTCCTGCATGATGCATGCATTGAGCTTTGGGCGCTCCAGGGGGCTTGGGGTACTGCTTGGAGCAATAAGCGACCATAGGGCGACTCGCCCTCCCCCAATGGTGCGTTGTGTACAGGGTAAATGGTTCAAACTTCCCTTGTGATACCCTGTGGCGACTTAGGGACGGGATGAGTGGTTCTCCTGTCGAGGCATCCTACCCAATGTTGCACGAAGCGGGGACGAAACGAGGACATTTTTTGGAAGTGGGGACGTGGAAGCATCATTTCCCAAAAATCTAGGAAGCGAAGCATCTCGGAAGGGTCTACTATATATAATTTTTTTTTTTTAATTTTTTTTTGCATTTATATTAAAAAACATCCAAAATACCAAATTAGTTGTAGAAGATAAGGAAGCATGCATTTTTTTACATAAATCAAGATAGATATAGCATCCATTGTACATTAATGATTAATTATTCGAGCATCAACCATCTAGAATCTAGATTCTTCTCCTCTTGTCTAGCCTTTACCTCTACCTCGATTGTCTAGGGATATTAGTCAACATTGCCCAATTTTGATCAAACTACCCAATCCAAGACTTAAAATATGGTAGAAAAAGCTTAACATGCTTGATCGATGATTTTGACTTGATTGAAAGGTAACTTTTTTGCTAAGGGCGTGGCAAAGGAGTTCAACAATTAACACCACCAACACTAGGGTACATATAGGGCTTGGTACTCTTGATTAAATGCTAATCGCATACCTTCATAGTTGATATAATCTAATGAAATGCCACAATCCCATTGATCCTGAATTCCTGAAAACTGTTAAGTTCGCTGAATTTTGAATAGGATATGAAATTCTATTTTCTCCATATGAAGTCCAATGACATTGGAACTACTCTCAAACATCTTGAGTCATTTCATGGTAATGTTAAAAATTTAAAAGGATGAAAATGAAAAATAAAGGAGAATATCACTTTTACTTTAAGAATTTAACATTACCATGAGGGAGCATTTAGGAAGCATCAAGGGAGCATGGTGGGAGCATTCCAGAAGCCCCAACCCAACTTAAGTCAAAGAAAAAATAATTAAAAATATTTAGAACCCTATGAAACCCTGTGGAACCGCCTATCTCCCTTCGGATCTGCTTGGGATCCGTCACTGATCCATCGTGGATCCGAGGAGGATTTGTCATCGGATCTGCGGTTTCGGAAATCCGGAACCGCGGATCGGGCTGGCACGGTTCTGAATTTCCAGGAACCGTCTTCGCCGACGTGATCCGCGTTTCCGAAATTTCTAACTGCGGATCTGACGACGGATCCCCCACGGATCCGTATGGGTCGCGGATCCTGGTTTGGATCCTTGGGCGAGGGGGACGTTTCGTGCAACACTAATCCTACCCATGCAGTTTGGGACTCATGGGAAGTACCTCTCATCTGGCCAGTGAGCAGGGAAATGGGGTTAGGGACCATAGTAGTACTATCGATGGACGCATTATTGTATCTACCGTACTCCCTATGCTAGGATGACCTCCATTGATCTGGGATCAATGAAACTAATCTGGGATCAGTATGAATGGTTTGAGACACTCTTTTGTGATATTGATTTGGGATCAATGAAATTGACTTCGGGTTAGTAAGAGTGGTATGACACACTCTCTTCATATGGAACTGACTTCGGGTCGGTAGAGAATGGTATGAGACATTCTCGATCAATTCTTCTTCTTCATGGTTCAGCAGAGCAGAGTAGAACTCAACAGAGTAGAACAGAATAGAGCTCATCAGAGCAGAGCTTAGCAGAGCAGTGCAGGGCACTGATGCAAGAGATAGTTCAGTCGGATAGATGGATCAATGGATGGAGTTCCTAGTTGAGAGGGAGTGTTAAAATTGGCAACTAGGGCCAAACTCCATGTGGGTCATCTTATTTATGGTAGCTGATATTTTTCTTGGATCCCTCTCATCGAGAGGTGTAAGATTGATCTAAAGATCATCCGATTCCAATAAGTATTCATGGAGTTATGAATTTATTTGTGTTATAAGACCATTCGTCAAGGTCGACCAGCAACCAAATAAACCCCACATGTGCTCAATGTTTTAGTATAAAAGGAGATGACTTGAGAGTCATTTCACACACACTTCTATTTTGATTTCTCTCCATTTGTCTTGGGTTTGAGTGGAAGAGAAATCTAGGAGTGGAAGCCCTAAATGTTAAAGGAAAAGAGGTTGCCCTAGCCGCAGGTAAGAAGGCAACTCTAATGTTATCAAAGAAGGAGCCCTAACCTATACGTTGGTCTCTATGCAGTCAAGAAATAGCCCTATATGCTGGTCCCTACAAAGACGCAGTCAAGGAGGATATTAGCATGCCCTAGCCGCAACATTAGAAGGCTGCCCTAGACAACGTAGAAGGGTTGTATGGACAACATATCATTGAGGTAAGTTTAAGGGCTAAACGTAGTTGGTTTAAGGCTTGTTTTAGGGTGAAGGATGGCCGAGTTCCCTTGCTAGAAGAGCCACAGTCATAGGACTGATTTGAGGGCAGTTTAGTGACACGTTGGAGCAGTCTCACCTTGCAAATCAGGCTGCAGACTATAGGTGAGTTTAATGATTGTTTTGTGCATGATTTTGGGGTGTATATCTCTATTTATAGGGGCGCAGTGAGGGACTGCTACAACAACAGTTGGGAGATGAAGTTTAGATGGCCAAGAGGCCTAGAAAGGACCTCCTAAGCAGACCACAGTCATGTCTAAGGACAGCGAGGCAAAACAGGGGTTTCTCCCTGTATGTTAGGCTTGTTTACAATGCTGAAGTGGGAAGATTGCTTCAGGTCTGAGCTGAGAGTTGTAGGGAGCTTTGTGGAGGTGCCCAGGTCCTACAACATGACCTTGGATACCTTGGAACCTTCAGCTGAAGTAAGTGGTCTGTTTGGAGAAGATTAGGGCACCGGTGTAGGCTTGTTGGTGTGCCCTAAACAGATTGGTACATGCATAGAACCCTAGGAAAGATAATGGATGAAGGTCCTAGGACATGGTACAATGAGGCTACAAATGGGACAACAGCCAAGCATGGTGCTGCAAACTCATTGGATAGCAGCAAGGTACAGTGTGCTAGTAAATGGGACAACAAAGGAATGCTAAGGCAAAGTGGGATAGGAGTTATGACATGACAACAAAGTGGGACAGCAGCTGTGACATGGCAGCGAAGGCACATGGGACAACAACAAGCATGGGAATCATGGCAAGCATGGGAAACACGACAAGCATGGGCAGCATGGCAAGCTTGGACATCATGGATAGCAGTGGCAAGCATGGCGCTGCAAGCACATGAGACATGCTGTAGCAGTGCAGCATAAGGTGTAGCAGTATGATGTTTACACTGTACAACATGGTCATGAGGTCCAGTATTATAATGATGGGTGCAGCGTGGTGCAGCACGGTGAGGTGTAGCATGATGACGAGATGCAGCACAATGATAGGTGAAGGAGTCACCTTGGAGAATTAGTTGAAGCAGCATGTCTTCAACTGAATTCATGTATCATCTTCTTAGAGATGAGCTATGCTCTTATCTAGATAAGTCAAAGTGTTGACTTCTATTGTAAATGTATTATCTCTCTCTCTCTCTATCTGCTGAGCTATTGAAGAACATATAAGAAGAATTGATCAAGGGTTTTCCCACATTGGGGTTTGTCCCTGGCTAGGCCACATCTTGTGTCCTCTTGTCTTGGCTTGTTTTCTGCGATTTATGTTTATGTTCTATCTGCAGTTTACTTTAATGCTGATGTGATTGCTTATCTGGAAAAGGTATTTAGCTCACTATGAAAATTGAAATAAATTGCTCTAAGCATAGAACATACCTAAACTTAACAAGGAATCCCTCAATACTAGGATCCCAAGCCATCCTCATCAATATGAAGCACAACTTGCTCCATTCGTTGTCCAACCAGATACAAGTACCAGAAGCCCTTTGCTTACTATCAATAAATAGAGCATTATGATAATGCAAGACTCTGTCCAACTCCCCATGAAGTTGCCCTACTAAGTAGTCCATCTCATGCACTCCAAGAGTAAACTCCTGAAGACACAACACAATCCTTATGGGGATGAAGTCTCTCCCGCATGAACTTCCCCTAGTATCCTCCTGCTAAACAACCTGCCATGCTGAGGAAGTCTCCCATGCTATCAACGAGTCGCTAAAGCCCCAGGGAAGATCTGATTTCAAAAATCTTACACAAATCTCAAATCATCATATTGTCATCATACATAAGATATTTTTACTTCTACTAAGGTTCAACTCCAAAACCCTAGAATTTCACAAATATTATCATCCTAGAAAGACAAACTTTGACTAGGGCTTAGTTCCAAACCCTAGGATTCATGACCATCAACAAATAAGTCAACTCATGCATCTAGGACTTCATCATCATGCATAGGCATTTCATATCATGTGTTAGTCAAAACCAACTTCACAAAAATCAACAAGAGTTAGACATACGAAAAACTTGATTAGACTAGGGTTTGATCAGACAAACACACACATACCAGAGAAATCGTTTCTAAGACATTATGAGGGCCTTGCTTACACATTCCACCAAACCTTAATGAGTTAGGGTTTCAATATAGGAACATAGCAAACCCAAGATTACCAATATTCCAATGGTTCAAGATTTTACACCTTATCATTCAACCCTAACCAGTTAGGTTTTCTTGATCATACCAAAATCCTAAACATGACATCATCAATAAAAACTTCAAATAACATTTCGTAATATCCCTAGGCAGTTTAGGGTTTCAGATATTCATATTAGCATACCCTTAGGGTAGGGTTTTCTAGAGAACCTGTCTAGGGTTCTATAAAATCAGTGAAGAATATGAGTGAGGTAGATTTATCAAGCGATGAACCTCTCAAGATAAGAATCAATATGATTCAATGTGGCTAGTCACAACAATGTTAGTAATAGATTGTCAAATGAATAGACATTTATTATAAAGAAATCAATGTTTTAAAGCATTCCCTTGTTCTTTAACAAACCTTTTCTTGAGAGGTCCTCTTTTATACTCCTTGAGAATATAGTAGATGTTTTTCCTAATCAAGACAATAGAGGGAGAATGATAATTAGTATTTAATATAATGAAAGCTATATGAGTACATGAAACCAAAAACTGAAAAGAAATGAGATACTTATCTTTGGGAGTTGTTGGGGTCTCCCTCCAAAGCTTGAGGGATAGCTATAAACTTATAAAACAAACAAAAATGTCTTTTCCAAAAACATGTTAAAACCTATAAATTCTAAATATCAAAAATACAAAATAGAATAACTAAGACTAAAAGAAAAAGACTTAGTAGTGTAAGTCCCTTATGTCAGATTCTTCTGGTTTGACTTTCTTTGGATCTTCTTCTTCAACAACATTGGCTTGATCTCTCTCTCTTCTTGTTTCTTGGATTGTCGGGATAGTCACTCCTATAGTGACCCTTCTTATGACATTGATAGCATTCTACATTGGACATGTCAACTTTCTTCCTTGGTCCTTTCGATTTCTTTCCTTTTTGTTGAGCAATGTAGGCATTTGAAACATCTTCAGAATTGGCAATTAATGAGATCCTTAATTCTTTCTGACTACAGGTACTCCATAGTTCTTCAAAAGTGGAAGCTTCCTTCCAACTGTTAAGTCCTGCAAAAAATGCACCCCAAGTAGGTGGCAATCCTAATAGAGCAGTGATCCTGAGTTCTTTGTCTGGAACGATATCATCAATGGCCAAAAGATCATCCTTGATTCTTGCTATCTTCACAAAGAAGGAGGCCACTGTGTCTTCTTTAGTCATCTTTGTGGTCCTTAGCTCATTCTTCAAACTTGCTACATGACCAATGTTCTTAATAGTGAATAAATTTGACAAGGCTTCATACATTTCCTGAGTATGATTGATGTTGGCTCTGAATGGGACAAGGTTGTCCTTTATTCCTTCTACCATTAGTGTAACAGCCCTGAATTAACAACACGTAATTAATTAGATTAATCAAGCGATTTATAATCAATACGCAATTTATCAACTAATTAACATCAATTTCAAAAATATTTGGGTAGAGACAACTTACTTGGCGATGATGTTTCTCACTTGTGATTCAGGGTTGAACGCTAGTTGAATTCTGCTAATTGCAACAAAGTTTTGGGGACGAATCTCCACCCAACTGTAGGCTCAGTTGCACAAAATCTTGCTACAACTGGCCACCCTCAATTAATGTACTACTGTTAGGGAATCCTTTGTCTCAAAACACTATTCTCCCAAGAGAATGGATGATGGAATCATGGAATGACGGAATGCCTCTCATCTTCCTCCTCATCTATTAAATAGAGCAAACATTGGAAGGGGAACCTCATGCACACACTCCATATGTCAACATGCAACTTTACTGCTTTCTTGTTTTATTCTTTTGTTTTTACTTTTTGATAGCTTTATTGATTTTTATTGCTTTCTTGTTTTATTCTTATTTATATTTATTTAGAGCATTAATTTATTATTTTATTATTATTTATTATTTATTTACTATTACTATTTTTTTTAATTTATTGTTTATTATTTATTTAATATTATATTATATTATTTATTATTTATTATTTTTATTATCTATTATTTATTGTTAAGGGACATTACATACTCCCCCACCTTAAGGAACTTCGTTCTGAAGTTAAGTTTTTATTATTTATTATTTATTATTAAGGGACATTACATTTATTTTGTTATTTATTACTTCATGAAACATTAAACTAAACTGAAATCATAGTGTACGATTTAGATGTATCATAAAGTTTAAACAATAAAACATGCTTTAGATGCTGCATAAAAGTATCTGTCTTAGCTAAGTAAGCAATCAATCTACTCATTAAGATCCATCAATGTAAATTTTGAAGAAGGCATAAGGTAAAGTAGTGTAGAGGCTAAATTAAAAGTAATGTAAAAATCATGAACATATTTCTATGATTGACCATTTCCAATTAAAAAAAGTAACAAAATTCTGAACATGCAACAGTGACAAAAACAAAAGACAACATATTAAACAAAATAGACAGGGATATTAAAGATATTAAAGAAAACTTAATAGTTTCCATAATAAACCCATACTATAATGACAAATCTCTTGGAGCTCCAAGCATCCCTTATTAAACTCCAATTTCTGTCCACCTTATAATTAAACTCCAATTTGAGCCATTGTACACTGAGTAGATAATGATCAGACAAGATTTTATTGAGCCACCACAACATGCTAGAATTGAACCCTTTGAAATAAAATGACTATATGTGATGAATGAAACAAAAGTATAGAACTTCAAATGCTAATTACAGGAACATTCAGTGACAACAATGTGAGCAACCGAACCTATGAATGTGACAAGGCATTGGAGGTTTTAGATAGCATGGAAGAGCTTGGTTCGGATAAAAATCAATCCTGGATTGTATAATTCTCTTCTCGTAGCTTTGCTTAAGAATGACCAAGTCCATATGGCCTTATCCTTATTTAATACCATGTTAAAAGCAAATATTCATCCCTATACCAGTGCATCGAATCGACTTTTGGTTGCTCTCAGGAAGGTGAATATGATGGTGGAATTCGAGAAATCCTTTTTAGATTTGAGAACTGCGCGTTGTGATTTTGATAGTTGGAGTTATAATATCTGTATTTATGCTTTTGGGATTGTCGCTGAGAAACTGTTTGAAGAAATGAAAGACAGAGGATGTGCTCCGGATTTGTGCACATACAATTGTTTGATTGATGTTCAATGCAAGGCAGGAAGGTTGAATGAAGCAATGAACGCATTTGAAGGAATGAAGGAAGACGGCCCAGATCCTAATGCAATCACTTATGGAACTTTAATCCACGGATTTTGCAAAGTTAATAAAATCAGTGAAGCCCATAAAATTTTCAAAGAAATGGCTTATAACGGTTGCAATCCCGAGCTTATTGTGTACAATGATCTTCTTGATGGCCTGTTCAAGGTTGGGAACTTAGCGGATGCATGCCAATTTTTGAAAAAATGGTACAAGAGGGCGTGGTACCAAATTCTTGTTCTTATAATATATTGATTGATGGCCTAATAGAAAAAAGGCAGAGCAGCAGCTGCCTATAAGCTATTTGATGATTTGAAGAAGAAAAAACAATGTGTAGATGCTGTCACATATAGCATTATGATCTTGTATTTCTGCAAAGTGGGGAGAGTTGAGGACTCACTAGGATTGTTAGAGGAAATGGAATCTAGAGGCCTGGTACCTGACATGGTAACAATAACATCCCTGTTGATTGCACTTCGTAAGTCTTGCAAACGAGATTGGGCACATCAGCTTATGAAATGCATAGGAGATAGCACTGTTATTCCTAACATTGTTAGATGGACTGCTGAAATGGAGGAAATAACGAAAACTAGGAAAGAGGAAGCAAGAAAACAAACTTCAATATTTGTAAATAATAATGATACTTTTGATAGCCTTTATTCTCAGCAATTTGTGCCAGAAGACAAGAAGAAAGAAAATGAAAATTTCCTTCCTATTGATCAGATGTTTGGTACCGACACATACGAGCGATCATATTGTTGAAAACAGTACACCCAAAGATTTAGGTGTTGGAACAGCAACAGATGAGGATAATCAAGAGGTGACTAACAGAAGAGACTTTTCTATCAGATTTTCTTCAGATATGTCACTTAGCAATATAAACGGTATTGATGCAGAAGAAGGTTTGCAGAATAGCAATGAGAATACATTCACTTATTACATTTCAAGAGGCACTACAGATTATGCTGTTAAACAAGATATTTCAGAAAAAAATTGCAATTCTGAAGCTTATCCTAGCTTCTTGGTATTCAAGGGAAGAAGAATACAAGGTAGAGGAATAGATTCTTTCAACAATGATATGTTTAACACTTACATGTCTTTCTTTTCAAAACAAGGGAAGATAAACATAGCTTGAAAGTTATTTCAGTACATGATTGAAAAAGGCAGTGATCCACGGACCTACACCTATAACACATTACTAAGTGGGTTTATTAAGAAAGGCTATTTTGATGAGGATATTTATTTTGCCTCTGGTTTTGTCATGATTTCAACCATTCATTAACCTTTTTACTACTCACAACCAACCCTTGAAACCACATATTGCCTATCTTCTTGTGCATGATCATTGGGTTGTTGGTTTAAAGCCCCACTTGCTATCTCAACTCTAAAATCATCATGCAGCTGAAAATTTTCGTTCATACATTTTATCAAATAGTCTGTATGTATCCATCCTGACGGGATAGTCACGGTGATTTCACTAATTTGAAATAATGTTCAAATATAATCCAAATGAAGATATGCCCAGGGATTTGTTATGATTTGTCAATGTTAATGCCCATACCAAGACTCATGCTACAGCTGGCATATTCTTTAGATTTATTAAAATCCTCTAAGAAATTCAAAAATTGTTGTGACACATAGTTATGGAACTATAAACTTTTAGGCACAAAATAGGCATTCCAGCTTACAAATTTGAGTCTAAACCTGCATATAAAGTGGGCATTCCAGCCTACAAATTTGAGCCTAGCTGTTGAGCAGATGCAAAGTTTTCAAGAACACATTTCGTCAAACAGTTAGCATGCAACGTCACAATCAGTAATTCTTTCAATTCACGATCAATTGATGTATGAATACAAGATCAAAATTAAGTGAAAGAGGAGATGTCCGCCAGAGAAACCTACAATTTGCCAATTCAATAGTAACATATTAAGATGGATTTCTGCAATGAGTGAGTTTGAATACATAGTGAAGCTGTTATTAGAATAATGCTACTTTAGTGATTAACGCTGTTTCTATTTTCTGGCTTATTAGCAGTTTCTTAGACGAAACTTGCTGTTTCTATTTCTTAATAGAAACTTGCTGTTTCTATCTGTGTAAATACATTTGTATTATTTATTGAGCTTCATAGCTCATTGTAAATCAATTCAATTCATTCATTGATTATGGTATCAGAGCTCGGGTATTTTTTTTGAAATAATTTTTCATTGCTTGAAAAATTTTGTGCTTCATTTTGAAATTTCTCTCTTGGAATCTGTTTTTTTTTTTTTTTTAGGCATCACGTTTTTCTTTGGACATCGTTGTTTATTTTCGCTTGTGGGTTCTGACTACTCCGAGGGTTTCTTGTTTGCTGGAATATACTTTGGAGCGCAATTTTTTTTTTTGGCACTGAACCCAAGCTGAGTTGATCCTCCGGCCGATCAAATCCCACTACATTGCACCACGAAACAGCAACTCGCTGCCTTTGGGAGAATTTTTTTTTTTTTACTGGTTAGAAGCCCCTTCTGTCGCCATCACGTGGATTCAAGTTCAAAGTCGGGTTTTTGAAAACCTTCGGACCGAATTTCAAAGAGGCTGTATATGCTTTAGAAAACATAAAGACCAATCAATATCTTTTTGGCTTTCGTGGTGATTCGAATCCATGACATTGATGGGGAAGTGGTGGAGCCTCAGTCCCTGTGTTTGTGTTTGCAAGCATATTGGTTCATGTCATCCACAGTTACATCCAGTACATGGGAGCCACATGTGGCACTTTCTGCAACAGTGTTTTGGCCAAACACAAAGAAGTAAAGCACAGTAAGCATTTCTAGAACGACGTCACCCGAATCGCAGGTGTAGCATTCCAAAACAATGCGTGTTTGTTGGAATTTCGGCGTGAACGCTAACGTTTTTGTTTTTTGTGGCACGAGACTGCTGGGCCGGCTATATATATATTAGACTGTCGCCTTATATACGACCTCTGCCAGTTTAATCAAAATTGCATACCGTTCTCACCAGCTCTCAACTGTGGGTCATACCTACATCTCGAAATCACAACAGAGCTGTGATTTGGAATTTTCTTTTCTCAGAGGTGCGTTCTTGTGAACCGGTGTTTCCAGCGTACCCGTTTTTTTTTTTGTTATTTATTCTTTTGTTCTTTTTCTATTGTTTTCTTGTTTTTGTTTCGTGCGGCGGCAAGGGTGCTAGGTACATGAAATTTTATTTGCATATGCTTTTAGAAATACAAGTGTTGTCGCTATACCAAGTTTCCGTCTGATTCAAATGAGAAGTGTTCAATAGTTACATGATTTGATAATAGTATCTCAAAAATTTGTTCATGGATTGGAGGAGAAAGGAGGCCTAGAAACCCTATGACCTTGATGAAATGGATTTTAGCTAAATGATGAAATGGTGTTGAAGGAATTAAAACTAAAAATTATATTCTTTTAACAATCAGCAAAAATCTATCAAATATATCAAAAATGAATGTGTATCATTATGCAAATAATTAACGAATAGATATCAAAAACAAAACATTTCTGAAATGATAGGAATCCAAAACCTTCTACAACTTATATGCATCCTACTTGCAACGAGACTATGACAGCACTTTACTTCATTGCAACTTTCTTATTTAGAATTCAAAATCAACAAAATCACTTAAGCCAGAAAGCAATCCACCCAATGTAATTAAAAAATCAATGGATGCATTACAAAAATAACTTGATCTTAATTGCTATTAAATAGTTATTAATAAATGACCAGTACAAAAATTTTCCTACTATGTTGATCCGTGCATTTTTCCAAATATAAATTCCAAAGTTACGGAAAACACCAAATAAGCTACGATCTCTAAACAAAGCCAACAACCAACCCACCATATACAATTAAAAAAACATGGTTGTGTCTAGAACATAGTTTTCCCTGTTGAATAGAGTTATTCTCCTCCAAAATATTGTGAGCAAAGAACAAATAAAGTATGTCAGCAGAGCTATTCTCTATTCTGTTAAGCTATGCAATTTTCTAAAGAATAAACCCAAAATGTTGTGCGGAAAGATCAAAATAATTTAACTGTTAATAAACCCTAATGGTGGCTATTTCATTCAATCCCATTATCCGTAAAAAATAAACCATCCGGCTTTGTTCTTGGTATTGAATTGGATTAAATCAAATGAAATGAAAAAAAATTGTCAAAGCAATTTTATTTCATTCTGTTCCTTTCTTGGTATTTTCTTATTGTTGAATAAAAAGATTATAGATGGAGCAAGGCTGGATTCCAATCGAATGAAGGAAAAAGAATTATTAGACAGAGTAGGACTTGCATTCAAATCAAATGAGTAAATCTTAGGATTCAAAACAAATAAAAAACAACTTAACATACTACATCCATGATAATATTCAGCATGTCGACCTAATCTTTATGATCGGCCCTCCATAGATATGATGTCTGTTTGTCTTTCTCGTCTCAACAAAATAAAGGTCAACAATAAAAAAAATGCAAGCGTCAAAGAAAAGAAAGGAAAGAGCGCTCAAAAATCCAAAACCAAAAATATATGCAGAGCTTGGTTGAAAAGCCAGTGGTGATGACCAATTGTGTGAATCAATGGTTAGATTTGTATTTATTTCTTTCAAATTTAGTTTTGACTAAATTTTTCTTGATCATCACAAACAAAATAATTGGAAAAAAATAATTTAGTATTTTTTTCAAAAATTTTACTTAGAGGTCACACAGAGTTGAAACCCGCTCTGATACCATATGTAACAGTGCTGAATTAACAACACATAATTAATTAGATTAATCAAGTGATTTATAATCAATACGCAATTTATCAACTAATTAACATCAATTTCAAAAATATTTGGGTAGAGACAACTTACCTGGCGATGATGTTTCTCACTTGTGATTCAGGGTTGAATGCTAGTTGAATTCTGCTAACTGCAACAAAGTTTTGGGGACGACTCTCCACCCAACCGTAGGCTCAGTTGCACAAAATCTTGCTACAACTGGCCACTCCCGAGCCCTCAATCATCGTACTACTACCAAGGAATCCTTTATCTCAAAACACTATTCTCCCAAGAGAGTGGATGATGGAATCATGGAATGACAGAATGCCTCTCATCTTCCTCCTCATCTATTAAATAGAGCAAACATTGGAAGGGGTACCTCATGCACACACTCCATGTGTCAACATGCAACTTTACTGCGTTCTTGTTTTATTCTTTTGTTTTTATTTTTTGATAGCTTTACTTATTTTTACTGCGTTCTTGTTTTATTCTTTTGTTTTTACTTTTTGATAGCTTTACTTATTTTTATTGCTTTCTTGTTTTATTCTTACTTATATTTATTTAGAGCATTAATTTATTATTTATTTAATATTACTACTTTTTTTATTGTTTATTATTTATTTAATATTATATTATTGTTTATTTATTATTTATTATTAAGAGACATTACAATTAGAGTCATGGCCACCAATTCTAGTTCCCTGAACTTTACTTTTTCAGCATCACGGGAATCTCCTGTAGGCTTCTTTACTTTTCCTCTGACTAAGTCTAGAACCTTGTTCTTTTCAAGGATGATGTCAATCCTCTTCTTCCAAGACTTGTAGTTTGAGGCTCCTTCAACTTTGTTCTCTCCCTTGATTGTGTTAGGCATCTTCCTTGAATATAGTGGACTTCTTCCCTGAAATAACCCTTTTGAATGGTTCCTTGATTAAGTGCTTGAGACTTCCTTTTTCTTCTTTCTTCACCAAAGCTGTCATACCATGTTAGAAAATCAGAAAGGCAGAAATATTTTCTTATACTTGATAATTACTTGTGATGTTCTTAACTTCCTATTAAGTTTTCTTTATATCTTCTTTCTTTAGTTCATCAAGCAATTACCAAAGCGAAAGCATATAAAACAATGGACACCAGATGTAGGCACTATTCCAGGGAAAAACCCCCCTTGAGGGGAAAACTCAGTCAAAATTCTCTTCCTTTCAATAGTATTATTTGAGACTCTTCACCCTAGACAAAGACCAAACCTTCCCTCCACATCAAGTCGGCCTCTCAGATCTTCGACCTTCTTTCCAACAACTTCAACTATGTAGCAGCTTTCGGCATCAGCGAAACTTGGAAGACGTTGATCTCCCAAACTAAGGCACGAAACAAAAAGAGAGAGGCACCAAAATTTCATTTTTCTTCTTCTCTTTAGACTCCACCCAACTTGCACTTCCTTCCCCTTCTTCTTCTACTTCGCACTTCTTCCAACTTCAAGAGATTTCGAACTTTCTTGTGTGAGAGTGTGCTGCAAATGAATTCGACTTGCTTCTATTTAGAGGCTTCAAGGGAAGTCGAATTGATGTCCTTAGGCCGACTTAATGTGGAGGATACATAAATTCTATTTGACTCAATACTAAACCTTTTTCCATGATTCAAAAGCCCAAGAATGGTCTCTTTAAAAGTACAATGACTCTATTGACCTAGAATAAATCCTAGAAGTCCTGAATGGGGACTTTGACCTAAAACATGGTGACCCAAGCATGAAACCCATGCTTTAATAAGTCACAATAATAAAAATAAAAAATATTTTCTTTGTTCTTTTGACAAGTACATTACAAGATGACTCAAATACATTTGATGAAGACCGAACCTAGTTACATTTTCCAACATCTTGATGCCCTCCTTCACTCAAAACTCCTTGAAGGCTTTCTCGATGCACTCACCTCCATTATCTGCTCAAAGAACCTTTAACTCCTTGCCTATCAAATTCTCCACAAGAGCCTTGAACGCTTGGAAGCGACTGAAGACTTCGTCCCATGGCTTCAAGAAGTAAATCCAAGTCTTTCTAGAGAAGTTATCAATAAAGGTACCAAAATACTCATAACCTCTAAGAGACTTTGTGGACAATGGGCCACAAATATCATAATGTATCAAGTTTAGAACACCCTTGGCTCTACTGTCACTCCTTGGAAATGTCACCTTTGTATAACTTTCATATATGCACCCTCTGCGCACATCATCATGTTTCGTGCTTACTGTTGGAACTCTTGTCACAGTGTCCATGAGCAACTTAAGTGCTCCATGATGGATATGTCCCATTCTTGTATTATAATTCTCCCATATCTTTGTTCTTACTTTTGTTAACTAGTGCCTTTGGAGCGTCTAACTGTAACCTATACAACTTGTTGCTTCTCACCCCAATTTGTTTTACTGCTTTCCAATCTTGGTGTTTGATATACACCTTATATCCTCGGAAGTATACGTTATACCTCTTATCTTGGAAAGCAAAAACTAAAATCAGGTTCATTCCCAAACTTGGCATGTGCAACACATAGGTAACATGAGTACGCTTGCCTAATTCCCTCTGAAATGTAACTATCCCTCTCCCAACTAGAGTACACTTGGACTTATTTCCCATTTGAATCTAGAAGCCTGTCTCCTCTGCTTTGTAGCTAGAGAAATACTCTTTAACCCTTGTCATATGACATGATCTTACTATCAATATACCAGACTCCTGTGGTGGTCAAGCTAGATAAGCAAGCTATGAGATTGAACTCATCTTCAAGTCTTGAAGATAGCTCCTCAATATCCACTAAAGTTGTTTGTTGCTTCTTCTTCTTGTTTGGACATTGATTGATGTTAGGATATTTCGACATAGGAATTAATGAAGTATAACTTGGTCTAGTGTATGGTTAGGTAAAGTGTGTTTCTTTAGTATGGACTTTTTGTAACTTACAATTCGATGGTCACGATATGTTCTAGACATGAAGTGATCTGACAGTTCATTCTCTCCTTGGTATTACTGACATTTGATCCGTGGCTTAACATCCGATTAGTCCATGATCTCTATTTAAAGAGCATGGAGGGTCATTTGTCGAAGACCGTTCATGAGAGAAGCTTATGTAAATTTTCTTTCTTTTATTAATAATATTGCCTGAAGTGGTCATGTTGGCTCAGTCCGTGGACTGTTTCTCTCTTTGGGGGTTTTAACCAAGTCAAGAATACCAATGTTTTGATATGTGATTTGTTTGTGAGCGGTGTCCTTTGGTGTTCAATCTAAGGAAGTTACCCTATTCCTACATGGTATCAAAGCCATTCGAGGGCCGCATCCGTTGGTGATCCAAATCCAAAGCCGGTACAACTGCATCCGACTGTCATTTCCTAGATCTACTATTTCTTACCGCTTTCAGGCTGAGAGGATTGCTCTATTGTGTTAGGATCATTTGTTCCAGTGAGGAACCCTTTTCGTTTCACGCGAAAAGGTCTCTGATAGCCCTAGCTATGTCATTTTTAAGATCTAAAGGTATACAACCTTTATTTGCAATTATAGTTATTTATCTCTGTTTATTTTGGTTTATAGTCATCTATACTTTTTTTATTAACAGATCTATACCTTTCATTTCTGCGTATGCTCTTTGCCCCGCAACTTTGTGCGATCTGGGCAAACTAGAAACAGAAAGAAATGATTTTCTCATGCGTATTCTCTTTTCCACCACACCTTAGTGTGATCTCGGAAAATAAAAACATTGAGGAAAATGTGGTGTCCTCAATCTAACTTTAAGCCATAAAACTTGGATACGTTTGCTTGTTTGTTTGGTTTGTGTGGTTTTTTTTTGTTTTGTAGGTCAAAATGGGTTTTTCAAGTAAGCACGCACCCCAAAGCTTCGTTGAGCCAAAAAAAACCCCTTCCTCCTTTCGAACAATTACTAAATCTTTTAACTAGCTCACTTGGCCTAAAGTTACTTTATGAGAATAAAGGTCTTGGGTTCAAGTCTTTCTTTTTGTTGAGTTACTTTCTCAAAAAACACATGTAACTTATGTTTTAAAAATACTTTATGTAAAAGTGTTCTCACCCATTATTAAAAGTGAGTCACTTATAATTCTAAAGTCACTTTATCTTTTATTTGAGTTACAATTTAGTGGATAATTCATAAACTACTATTATAAAAGTGACTCACTTATTTATAAAAGTAGGTCACATAAAATAATCTTTTTTAAAAGTGAGCTAATTAGATTAAGTTTGGAAAGGGGGGGAATTTTTTTTTTAAATATAACATTATCATCAACTTCCAAACATTCACGTGGTTCCTTGGCACCTTCAGTAACCTTTCTTCAAAAAACCATAATTTCTACAAAAAACCATAATTTCTTCATCTGGAAGCCGTTTTCAGAGCCATTTTTTTTAATTGGCCTAATTTTTCGAGATCTTTTCATTGAAACTCTTAGTTTCAGCATCTATAGCTTTAGTTTCTTTTAAGTCCATGCTTGGTTATTCTTGACAACACCAACTACTTCCAATGGCTATCCTACATGGTGGATTTACACTTAGAAGCAAAGGTCTTTATAGAATAGCCTCAGGCCAAAAGTCTAAACCTTCAGATGAAAATAAGCAAGTCGAATGGGAAAATAACTAAGATCAAGCACGTGGGTTGATAGGGATGTCTATTTCTTCAGACCTTAGATTCCATATCGCAGAAATTGATACCCTCGATGAAGCAATGAAAATACTCAGTATTGTCTTTGCAATTAAAAATGAAATTAGAGCCCATCATCTTGAAAATGAGTTGCTTACACTTTGGACCCCAATAAGTTTTATTCCATTGAAGATTTTTTGTCCAAGTTCAAGACCTTTAGACTTCTCTTGGAAGGTGTTAAGGTTAAGATGGAAGATGGTAGCCTTATCTATTCCATTCTTACTAAGCTAAAGACCAACCTATTCTGTGTTTGTTTCCACCTTCCATTCTACTAGAGAAGCCTTTATTTCTCAAGGACAAGACTACAAGTCCCCCTATTTTGATGCCTTTTCTGATTCTTTAATAAGAGAACAAGAAAAACTCTTACATCTTGGTCTTCTTAATACTGGAAACTTTTCTAAGAAAGCCTTAGTAGCCCAATAGCAACCAAGTTCAAAGAATTATAAGAAGCAATATCCTAGAAAGGATGGTCCTAAACCAAACAAGGGTCCTCAGGAATTTCAATCTCAAAATGAAAAATCAAGTCAACAAAATGATAAGGCAAATAAAAACAAGGAGAAGAAGACTGATAGACATTGCAACTTTTCTAATCGTGATGACCACTTGGAATCCAAATGTTTTAAGAAGATGGAATCCTTGGAAGCAACAATGAAGAAACATAACATCAATTTGGAGCACTCTTCAACTCAACTTCATCTCCAGGAATAACACTTTCTACATGTGGTTGTCAAGCATCTCGGTCTAGTTATGCACTAAATGTGTCGTCTTCTTCTCATTCTCATGAGTGGCTCATTGATTCTGGAGCTTCTTATCACATGGCCAAAAACATAGCCATGTTTTCTTTTTTAAATTATTGTAACACCAAAAATATATATGTTGGTGATGATAGATATCTTAGTGTTGTAGGGATTGGAACCAGTGAAGCACCACCCTTATTAAACCTACGGGTAAGAATGGGTCAGAAGGGAGGATGGGTGACCCTCCTTAAACACACATTCTTTATCCTTACTCAACGGGTTTTGTACAAGACCCGTTTACCCTCATTAGACCCACGCGTGGCCTATAAGACTCCCATCATACCCCTATAAGACCCTTTAGACAGCAAAACCCCCAAATTGTCCAAAAAATTGTTTTTTTCTTTTTATTTTTTTTTCTTTTTGGAAATGAGGTGGAAGAAAAGGGAAATTGGAGGGAAAAAAAACTTTATAAGCACCTCTCTCTTCTATTTCTCATTCACTTGTCATTTGAGTGTTTGGTGAATTTGTGTGAGTGTTGAAACTTGAGAGTAAAGCTAAAGGAGCGTGAAGGGGCTGTTGGAGAAGGCTAAAGGAGGCTAAACGAGGCTTCATCGAATTAGACTAAGCTTCAGGTAGGCTTCATGAACCTAGTTAGAATGTTTTCCATGTATTTAGGTAGGTAGGTGGGTAAGAATGGGTCAGAAGGGAGGACAGGTGATAAAATCAACTTACAACGAAATATGTACAAGGAAGCATTTGGCATGTTTGGATTCAGCTCAAGCCAACGTCTTAAGAACAAGAAAATGCCTTGTAAGTGCAAATTGTTAGATCTTAGCTTGTAATTTTGCTAGTTCTCTTTTATATGTTTGGCATTGTAAACTGATAATCTTTGTTGTTATTTTTTTACAGCTCATTGATGGATAGATTTTGGCACTGAGGCACCACAATTACAAGAATTTGCCATAAGAGTTCTGAGTCAACCCTACAATGCTTCTTCTTGTGAGTGCAATTGGTCAATGTTTGAGCACATCCACAGCGAAAAGAGAAACAGGTTGGAGCATGAGAGGTTGGAGAAGTTGGTTTTCATCTACTACAACCTTCAAATGCTCACAAAACAAGTGCAACCAAAGGATACTGATCCAATTTTATTGGATGCTATTGATTTAGAGTCTGATTGGGTTGTGGAGGAGGACCCTGTTTTGAGTTGGCTTGATGAAGAGACTGAGGATCTCTCTAGTTTGCCATCTCAAATGGAGACTCCAAATACACCTGCCTCAGTTGCTTCAGCTTTCTGATGTTAGCACTAGCTTCACGAGGGCTTATTGTAGGTGTAGTCGTCCATGAGTGATGAGACACAAGATTGTTATGAGACAGTCATTTATCATTTATGACATGTATTTGAATTTTGAACTTGCTGACATTTTTTATTTTAATTATGGAATCATGAGTCCTTTTCTTATTCAGTATCTAAATGTTTTGCTTACATAAATTGAATATGTTATGTTGTACTTTTATAGATATGAGATGATGTTATGATTTATTGCATATATTGTGGTTTTTATAACTTATATGGATTGGAATTGTCATTAGTTTCTTTCTTGTGCTTAAAATTTACCACATTTTAAGTTAGACTTGTATTTTGACGAGTCTTATACGAGTCTTATAAGGGTTGTTCCCGAGTCTTATACGAGTAGATGCCTCGCCGAGTCTTATATGAGTATGAGTCGTGCAACATTGATTGGAACTATTCATCTAGATAATGGTCAATTTAATGATGTATTATGTGTTCCTACCTTATCCTGCAACCTTCTATCATTATATCAGATAACTCATTCAGGTGAAGATAAAACTGCTGAATTTTCACCTCATGATGTTGTAATTAAGAACTTAAGAGATCCTAGACAGATTTTAGCTACTGGCAGTGTTGATAATTCTACAAGGTTGTATAAGTTTAACAAATTTGGGTCATCAACTCTTCCCTCAGTATTTGTTGCTCATAATGATGAAGTGAACAAACTTTGGCATGAACGATTTGGCACTTAAACTATCGCTCCCTTCAAAATCTATGTAAAGAAAATATGGCGACAAGTCTTCCTATGGTATCTTGCAGATATGGTGTTTGTTTCAGATGTGTACTCGGACAACATCATTGGGATAGTTTTGAAAAATGTGCCTCTTGGCATGCCTCAACCCCCTCACAACGTGTGCATAGTGATTTATGTGGTTCACTTGCAGTTGTTTCATTCTCTGGTTACAAGTATTTCTTAACTTTCATTGATGATATCTCCAAACACACTTGGGTATACTTCTTAAAATGCAAGAGTGAAGTCTTTAACATGTTCTTGGCCTTTAAGGCTTTTGTTGAGAAACAATTTCGACATCAAATTCTTAAGCTAAGATCCGATAATGGCGGAGAATATGTTAACAACAAATTCATCAACGTTTGCACTGAGCATGGAATTCAATTGCAACATACTGTTCCATATACTCCACAGCAAAATGGTGTAGCTGAAAGGAAAAATTGCACCTTAAAGGAAATGGCTAATTGTATGCTTCAATTTAAAGGACTTAGTCTTAATTTTTGGGCAGAAGCAATTAACTGTGCAAATTACATAGTAAATCGCACTCCTACTAAGGTTTCAAAGAATATCACTCCATGATCCGGATTTAAACAGGAACGCAATAAAATACAGAGATAACCATATACACAAAGATGCAGCGGAAATAATGCTTCATTTCATTAATGGAAAATACTGAAATATACTTACAACCAGAATTGGAAATAAACCAGCTAGGGCGATGGTAGCTTATCTCTGAGAAGAGATGTGCGGCTACATGCCTCTGAACTGTTCCGAACTGTGTTACAATGAGGCTCGAAGGCCTATTTATTGTTGAGAAACAATGGAAAACCCTTCACATTCCAAAACCTAACCCTAGAAGATGAAACGCCAAATTGTGGGCCCCGTTTTGGGCAAATTGGTACATCAATTTCCCAGGGTCGTAACTTTGGCATACGATCTCCGTTTGACGCATATGATAGCTTGTTAGAAAGATCTATCCGAGAACTACCACTTTGGGAAGGGCATCATCGGTCCATAGACCCATGCTGCCCCCAGATTTCCCAAAAACGTCTTTTAGGGCCTCAAAACGGCTCCGGAAGTTCAAGACTCGAAAAAATTGCTAAAAATAGTAAATTGTGCTACAATTACGGAAACTGAAAAATTGAAAGAGACAGTTGCGGGGGTCCAAATGGGATAGGTGGGTGGCCACCAACATCCACCTGGATCACTCCAAAAGAAGCATGGAACTCAATTAAGCCAAATGTAAGTCACTTTTGTGTTTTTGGAAGTGAAGCATGGGCCCATATTCTAGATGAGAAACATAAAGCCTTAGAACTTAAGAGTGAAAAATGTATTTTTGTTGGATATTCTGAAGATTTCAAAGGATATAGCCTTCTTCAACCTAAATCCAAAAATATAATCATTAGAAAAGATGTAAAATTTGATGAAAATATATTGGCCTATGAGCCTAGTTCGGTGGATGTGCCACCTCTCTCTATCTCTTCTACTTCTGAAAATATTCCTCTTCAGAGGATGACAGAGATGATGACAATCCTCCCCCACCTTCTTGGGATCTTCCTTCAGCTCCTTAGCTTCCAAAATGGGCCCGTGCTACTTGTCATGCAACAAGTGCTCTTGTATGTGATCCTACAGATCAACATCGTACACGTTCTAAGTTCGATAGAGCCTCTTCTTTATTGGCTCAAGTTTCAGCGTATTATGATCTTGACACCTTTGCAGAAGCTTTAGGCCATCTAGATTGGGATGCAACTATGAATGAAGAATATCGTTCATTATTGGCAAATGATACATGTGACCTTGTTCCTCTTTCCAAGGGACAAAAACTTGTTAGATGCAAATGGGTTTACAGAACCAAGTTTGGTCCATATGGAAAAGTTGATAAACATAAAGCTCGTCTTGTTGCTAAGGTTTTTCACAAGTTGAAGGCATTGACTACGCTAAAACCTTCTCCCCTGTTGCCAAAATGAATTCTATCTGTTGTTGTTCTTTCTCTTCCTGCCTCTTTCAAATGGGAAGTCCATCAAATGGATGTTAAATTCGCTTTCTTGCATGGGGACTTGCATGAAGAAATCTATATGTAATAACCTCTTGGCTTTATACAAAAGGACTCTAGCCTTGTATGTTAGCTTAAGAAATCCCTTTATGCTCTCAAACAAGCCCCTTGGGCTTGGTATGCCAAAATGGATAGCTTTCTTTTAGATACTGGCTTTTCTAGGTGTCATTCTGACAATACTATATACACCAAGAAAGTGGGTAAGTCCCTTATCATTCTTGTTATTTATGTTGATGATCTTATCCTTACTGGCAGTGATCCCAACCTTATAAACCATGTGAAGTCTAGCCTTAAAAGGAAGTTTGAAATGACAGACTTAGGACACTTGCATAATTTTCTTGGCCTTCAAGTCTTGCAATCCAAAGATGGTATATCCCTTTCTCAGTCCAAGTATGCCTATGATCTTCTACGCCACTTTCACATGGAATGTAATATCCCCAATTTTGTAAGCATGGGAGTCATAAAGGAATTTTGCCCAATTTTAGTAATATTAATTAAAAGGGGGCAAATATTATTGGAGAAAGGTGGCTAGTATCATTTTATTAGAGAATAGTGGCAAATTATTATTTTATTAAATGGCGACAAAAGTGAATTAGTGGAAAATGACCCCCACCAATAAAATAATATTAAAAAAAGGAGTCTAGAGGCATGAGGAGAAATTATAAAAGGAGGATGGACTCATTTTGTGGATTATCTTTGGTCATTTTAGAATTTCAACATTAGTTCTCTTGAGCTGCTTAGCTAAGACAACCGTGTTGTTCATCTCAAGAGATTTCGAGTGGAAATTCCACCTCTATCTTTGGTGAACTTCGAGTGTCACCCTAGGGGAGTAAGGAGTCCATCTTAGGGCTTCTCTAGAAGCTACATCACAGACCATTTCCAGCTGGAGCATGCTTCTCATAGGGCGTAGAAGGAAATTTGAAGAGGCTGAGAGAAGGTGGCAAATAGTGGAGTTTTGGCTAGAGAATTTGCATATATTTATCTAGAGGGAGGGCGAGTTTTTCCTTGGTGATTTGTAGGGCAGAGAGTGCTGCATTTTGGAGGGCTGAATTTATCATTTTAGGGGTTTCTGAACAGCTACTGTGCATACATTTTGACAGGGAGATTTGGAGAGTTCGGGCTAAGGATAAATACAGAGGCTTAGAGGAGTGATTTGCAGGGGTTGGGGGAGTTTTTTCGAGTAATTGATTGGCCTTCTACAACATAATTATTTCTACAAGGCGTTTTTCCAGCTAGTTAGAACCATACACATTTATTGGGGTCACCAGGGTGTTGGTGCACTAAGATGTCTTTTTACAGGCAATCTTAATTCCTAGATTAATAGTCAACCCAAGGCAAGTTGTTTTTTCCAAGAGTGTCAGCACTATATATGTAGTGAATTCGGAGGTTAACTAATAACAAATCGTTGCAATCGCTAATGAGTATCTTTTCAAACTCAATCCAAACAATTCTGAAAGAAGTAACTCTGAAAGAAATTCATAACATACTTTGCAATTCTACTTAACCTATCATGAAAGCAAATGAATTTGAATACAACTATAAAGAATCACACTTGACAGTCTTAAATGGAATTGAAACACACTCGATCATTAAAGAGAACTACGACAATTGAACAACAAATGATAATTGAACAACGAATCCCAATTGAACAACAACTGATAATTGAACAACAAATGATAATAGAACAACAAATGGTATCTGAACAACAAATAACTATATTGCGGAAAGCGATCAATTCTATCTCTAAAATCTATGATAACATTACTTGGAATGAATCAACAATCTAATGTTGGCACTAACATAACCAATCCAGCCAAAACCATTACTGGTATATAACACAGCTAAATCTAAATCTCAAATGAATAGCAAAAGCAAATTGAATCGACAAACCTCATGATAATCAAAATGATATTAACTTAACATTAACAAACAACAAAGAATAAAATAGAAAAGATTATAGCAGAGGCGAAGCAGTAGATCTTCTCTTGACTGGGCCCAGAGTCGCTAGAAGTCTCCGCTATTAGATACTCAAAATATAATTATGATTTAAACGCAGTCTTCTTCATTAAAACGAATAACAGATTTAAAACATCACCAAAGTAACAATATTATATGTCCAAAAGAATAATTATAAACTGTGAATTTCTGAACTCGTCGTGCAGTTTGTCTTTCGGCCTTATATATGACAATTAGAAAAGTAAATAGATAAAAGCAAATCCTCAGGATAAGGGGATCCTGAGGATTTCACTACTTGATTTGATTCTATCATAAAATAGCATTGGTCTACCTGATCTTCCGTTGTACTGCCTTGCCTTCGACGCTGTCTTTTTCCTTTATGAGATGTTGTTTTGTCAATTGAACAACTATCGTCCAATTCGCGTCTTCTGCACATAAAGATAGTAAAAATCAGTTTTCCTGCTTAGATTCATCTAATTTGTTACTGATTACTTTCACCCAACTTTAACTGTTATTTCCGCTACTTTTACCCATAAACAAGATAATCATGTGAGGATGAGTGCTAAATAAAGTTATTACCAAGGAGAAAACATACGTTTTTCTTGACCCAATAGGGGGCACATTGGATTCAGTCCAAACCCTTTCTGGGTTTTGTGGGTTTATTGAGAGGAGTCTCCTTCTAATTTTATAGAAATTTCCGGGCAATATTCGGGCCTGAAATCATCATTCTTATAGCAGGGCAAATTGCTAGTTAGTTGGGGAATCTGCGTCACTTGGTGGGCTCAGTTTTGGCTTGGAGTTGGACCATACCCTTTCTAGGTATTTCTAGGATTTTGGAGAGGAGTTTGTGGCTACAATTTCAAGGTGATTCAAGCATTCTTGAGCACAGAATATTTAGTCCCTTACTACTGTACGAATTGTTGAAGCTTGCTACTGCGTCATCTCTCACAGGCCTATGCAGTTCTCTTGGGTGATTGTTGTGTGGAGTGTCAGTTGGAGGATTTAGGGGCTGAGGTGTTAGTATTTCATTTGGAGGGAGATTGTGGGGATATTGCTGGCATTTTGGAGCAACAATTCATCATTTTTGGCTACATGTGAAGCAATCTGGTATTTGAGGAGGGCCAAGGCTAGCTGTATGGGGTCGAATTTGGAGGATCAAAACCAAAGAAAACCCTTTCTGAGTTTGGGTTTTTGACAAGGATCACATCTCCAATTTTACAAAATTTTCTGGGCAGTTTTGAGGGGCCAAATCAAGGTGCCAAGTTAGCGAGTAGTGAAGAAAAATTGGGCCAGTGCAAATTTCTGGAGGAACCAACTATTGCAACAGCTGGGCATTGGGAGATTGATCACTTGGGGCTTGTAGCTTGCCTTGATTAAACCCAAGCGCACTCCTTCCAATTTGATTGTACTCCAACAGTTTATTTATAATAAAAATTGGCCATTTTGGGTGTTCCGGACCATTTTTCTATTCATGGGTGTTTGTTGAAATTTATTGCGTTGTTATTTTTGTGTATGTCTTTGATTATCTCTGTAAAATTTCTATTTGGAATATTACAATGGTATCAGAGCATTATCTTGGCCAGCTGTGGGGGATGCAACAAGTTCATGAAGGATTTGGCCATGCATTCATAGTGACTGGTGAATTTATGGGCACTCTGATGACATCGAAAGGGAAGAGTACACAAGGGAAGAGAATCGATTGTTGAGGAGGCAAAAACAACAAGTCCTAGAGAGGATGCAACAAGTGATACAAAACCAGCAAAGAAGCCAAGCATGTGTAAGCAGAGCCCAACAATACAACACCCATACATATGGCCAGTTTGGCCGTCCTACCATGCCTCATTTTTTGGATGAACCAGAGAAGGAGAACCATAGGGCAAGGACAGGATCATCATGTAGAGGAGCGCAGTTAGAGGGTGAGACCAGGGGGCATTTTTGCTAGTGGAAATCGGGCTTTAGATGTCACGAGCCTGAGGAGGAGGTTGAGTGTGAGGGCGTGCATGATGGTAAGGAGCACATCGATATACTCGTTGTGGTAGAGGAGTCACCATTATTGGAGACCTCTTTGATAGCACCGGTTGACACCTTGGTGGAGAGATTATATCTTACATCTTTAGAGCCATATGTTGATGAGGCTTTGTCCCTAGATGAGGTGCTAGGTGACACAGAGGTGCTTAGAACCATGATTGAGTTCCCTGGTTGTGGCCATCTACAACAAGATGGAGAACACATAGAGGGACGTGAGCTAGTCATGGAGGGGAGGTTTGTGACCCATATAGAGCCCATGGTGGAGGAGGAAGAGTAGTCATCTTTTAGGCCAACCAATAGACCGTCAGTAGAGCCACAATACCTCCATACAGTAGCTCTCTTCGGGCTTATATAGATGGGACATGCAACATTGCTAGGCTACCTCTGCACAGCGGAGAGGGAGGTGCAAAATTACCCTGACAGATTTTATGAACTGACCGGGTCAATGTAGTGAGGCGACATGAGCTACACATGGAGCAACATTTGTAGGATGGGCGACTAGTTTCGTGTATGGTTTTTCGTGCATTCAATCCTTCTCGTGGTTGAATGGCGAGAGATATTGAGTTGGTATGTGATGGAGCTAGTTAGGAGGTTAGATGCATCCATGGCCACAATTTAGCAGAGGCTATGGATTACCGGAGGAGCTAGAGGGCCAGACTGTTGTTGGGATCCAGGTGGGATTATCCATCACATCGTGGAGTCGGTGAGTGATGGTAGTCGTTGCATGATGGACTCGGTGGTTGGGCGCAAACATTGTTTCATATCCCCTACAGAGTTCTTGACAATTCTAGTGACAAGATGGATTGACAGGGGAGCAGGTAGATTTCATGAGTTGTCATGGCATGTTGGGCATACATGTTTTTGTAGGATGATTAGCCTACTCTGGCAGGAGTTGGTGGCATCGGTAGGCCACCAAACGGGGTATTGTATAGAGACGGTTCTCTGTCACTGGTATATAGGACACATGAGCTATTGAGGATAAGATCAGTAGTGTTATTCATGTTAGCGTGTGAGGAGTTAGGCCACTTAGGTCTATTTAGGATGATGAGAAGATACAACTCACATCATGGAGGGCTTACCAGCAGAGTGGTAGTAGAGATAGTGATCCTGACAAGATGCGGGATGATGCCTATGGACTCAATCTTAGACCTTGATATCCAGGGGTGTATAGGGGTATGCAGCGGTGCACAACAGAGTATGAAGGAGCACAGAGGTGTGCAGTGGTGTGCATGGTTGCATCACATCTTAATGTATTCCCTTATAGAGTGACGGGCACATCGATACAGGAGGGATACCAGTTGATTCTGGATGATGCAGTAGCATGTAGCAGGGTGCGACGCTGCATAGAGATGTGTGATTGGGTGCAGTTATATGCCAGGAGACACGAGGATACATGGTTATATGCAATAGTGTGAGGGGTTGCACTACAGATAGAGGGAGTGTTACTAGCAAGGAGATTCCTTGATGAGGATGTCAAGAATGTCATTGGGGTGGACATCCTCAGGTTGGGAGAGCGGATCGGTCACGAGATGGGCCGGGAGCGTCCACACGGGTTCTTGATAATACCCATCGGAACCCACACATCTTCCACTCATTGTCACCACGTCCATTTGAGGGGAGCCTTGTTGTGTTCGATCCAGACCCATAGTGTGGATAGCAGGACTTGGGGGATTTTCCGGAGACGATGCTATGAGGTTCAATGCCTTAGGGGCACGATAGGTATTTTGCATTGGAGGAGCAGGGTTGATGCGCGAGTTGACAACCACAAGTTGGGAGATGAGGTGATCTTCTGTAGGGGTGGCATATTGTTCATCACTTTGCCTACACCTGGGGAGATGGTCACAGGGGAGACATGTGCCACTCTTTCCACAGGGCATGTTGGGATCCTTCATGAGTAGAGGATACCATGTATGACTGAGGCAATTTTCTAGTGGATGTCCGGGCTCCAGACATTGTATTGGCACATTATCGAGAGGGTGGATGGTAGACTTAGTGGTGATGGTTGGAAGGAGCAAGATGGATCCACATACATTGAGTCGATTGTGAGTATCAGAAACCCATATATTGGTTGCATTCATGCGGTAGCTATTTGGCAAATGCAGTTTCCAGTGGTCATCAGTACTACGTAGTGGCAGGCACAAGGCAGTTTAGCATTCATCAGATTAGTTCATGATATATGGAGCATATATATTGATTGTATGCAGGGACTAGAGACGAGGCACGGATGGCTTCCAACAACTATCAAAACTATGTCACAACGGGTCTGGCTATGGGATCTGGGAATTCAGTTGGTTGATAGATCACTCTGTCTCATGGTGAGCAAAGTCATGGCAGAGAGTGATCTAGTTCACTCTTGGGTTGACACACGGGGGTTCACAGAGGCCTTCATCATATGGCGAAGTAAACTTTCCCTGTTACTGCATAGGTTTAGGGTTAGCGTTGGATGGGTAGGCTTTGGCATCATGGAGATACCTGGGCAGGATGTATTTGGCATTTGTCAGTATTTCACCACTGGGTTCGAGGAGAGGAGGATACAGTATGTGCATGATGGGCAGACAATTGTAATTAGAGTGGCACAACGTTGACATGGTGGCATGTTTTTTAGATTAGCATGGGACCTTGGTATCGAGGGATTCATTTATGACAGGATGGTGCAAGGATTCAGGGTGACTCAGTGGCACATTTGGGAACCTGGTATTGTTTGCAGTGACAGTGTGGTCCGTAGAGAGAGAGAAAGCTTGTTCAAGCATTGCTTGGGGACAAGCAATTTTTGGCGGGGAGGACTGTAATATACCCAATTTTGTGAGCATGGGAGTCATAAAGGAATTTTGCCCAATTTTAGTAACATTAATTAAAAGGGGGCAAATATTATTGGAGAAAGGTGGCTAATATCATTTTATCAGAGAATAGCGGCAAATTATTATTTTATTAAATGGCAACAAAAGTGACTTAGTGGAAAATGGCCCCCACCAATAAAATAATATTAAAAAAAGGAGTCTAGAGGCATGAGGAGAAATTATAAAAGGTAGATGGACTCATTTTGTGGATTATCTTTCATTTTACGATTTCAACATTAGTTCTCTTGAGTTGCTTAGCCAAGACAACCACGCTGTTTAGCATAAGGGATGTCCGAGCAGAAATTCGACCTCTACCTTCTGTGAACTTCGAGTGCCACCCTAGGGGAGTAAGGAGTCCATCTTAGGGCTTCTCTAGAAGCTACATTGTAGACCATTTCCAGCTGGAACATGCTTCTCTTAGGGTGTAGACGGAAATTCGAAGAGGCTGAGAGAAGGTGGCAAAAATGGAGTTTTGGCTAGAGAATTTGCAAAGATTTATCCATAGGGAGGGTGAGTTTTTCCTTGGTGATTTGTAGGGCAGAGAGTGTTGCATTTTGGAGGGCCGAATTTATCATTTCAGGGGTTTCTAGACAGCTACGACGCAAACATTTTGACAGGGAGATTTGGAGAGTCCGGGCTAAGGATAAATAAAGAAACATGGAGGAGTGATTTGTAGGGGTTTGAGGAGATTTTTCTCTTAATTGATTGGGCTTCTACAACAGAATTATTTCTACCGGGCGTTTTTCCAGCTAGTTAGAACCATACACATTTATTGGGGTCACCGGTGCACATTGGATTCAGCCCAAACCCTTTCTGGGTTTTTGTGGGTTTATTGAGAGGAGTCTCCAACTTATTTTATAGAAAATTTCACGCAATATTTTGGCCTGAAATCATCATTCTTATAGAAAGGCGAATTGCTAGTTCGTTGGGGAATCTGCATCACTTGGTGGACTCAGTTTTGGCTTGGAGTTGGACAAAACCCTTTCTGGTTATTTCTGGGATTTTGGAGAGGATTCTGTGGCTACAATTTCAAGGTGATCCAAGCATTCTTGAGCACAGAATATTCAGTCCCTTACTACTGTACGAATTGTTGAAGCTTGCTACTACGTCATCTCTCACAGGCATATGCAGTTCTCTTGGTTGATTGTTGTGTGGAGTGTCAGTTGGAGGATTTAGGGGATGAGTTGTTAGTATTTCATTTGGAGGGAGATTGTGGGGATATTGCTAGCATTTTGGAGTAACAATTCATCATTTTCGGCTACAGGTGAAGCATTTTGGGATTCAAGGAGGGCCAAACTATTTGGGGTCAAATTTGGAGGATCCAAACTACAGAAAACCCTTTATTGGTTTTTCTGGGTTTTTGACAAGGATCACATCCCCAAGTTTACAAAATTTTCTGGGCAATTTTGAGGGGCAAAATTACGGTGCCAAGTCAGCCAACAATGAAGAAAAATTGGCTTAGCGCAGATTTCTGGAGGGAAAAACTATTGCAGCAGTTGGGGATTGGGAGATTGATCACTTGGGGCTTGTAGCTTGCCTTGATCAAACCCAAGCACACTCCTTCCAATTTTATTGTACTCCAACAGTTTATTTATAATAAAAATTGGCCATTTTGGGTGTTCTAAAGCATTTTTTTGTTCATGGGTGTTTGTTGAAATTTATTGCGTTGTTATTTTTGTGCATGTCTTTGATTATCTCTGTAAAATTTCTATTTGGAATATTACATGGAAGACTGTAAGCCAGTCCCTTCTCCCTATCAGTCTGGAGTCAAACTTTCAATCACTTGTACTTCCCCCGAAGGTGATGCTACCTTATACCATCAGCTTGTTGGAAAAATTTTGTATCTGACCCATACCACTCTTGACCTTTCCTTTGTTGTTGGTTTTGTTGCTTGGTTTATTGTTAAAATTGTCAACTAGGGCCAAACTCCATGTGGGTCATCTTATTAATGGAAGCTGATATTTTTCTTGGATCCCTCTCATCGAGAGGTGTAGGATTGATCTAAAGATCATCCTATTCCGATAAGTATTCATGGAGATATGAATTTATTTGTGTTATGGGACAATTCGTCAAGGTCGGCCAGCAACCAAATAAACCTCACTTGTGCTCAACATTTTAGTATAAATAGTGGTGGTCTTCAAGTCATTTCAACACACTTGGGATCTCTTCTTCTTTACTTGTCTTTGGGTTTTAGTAGGAGGAGAGATCCTAAGGGATAATGTTGCTCTAATCCAAAGGGCAGAAGCTGGAACTGCCAGAATTGTCAGAACTGTCGGGAATAGCCGGAATTGCCAGAACTGCTGGAACTATCGGAACTGTCAGGAATAGCCGGAACTGCCAGAACTGCTGGAACTGTTGGGAATCGTCGGAACTGTCGGGAATAGCCAGAATTGCCGGAACTGCTGGGAACTGCTAGAATTGCCGAAACTATCGCGAATAGTCGGAATTGTCGGAACTGCCGGAACTGTCGGGAATAGCCGGAATTGTCGGAACTGCTGGAACTGCCGGGAACTGCCGGAATTGTCGGAAACGGCCGGAACTGCCGGGAACTATCGGAACAACTAGAGCATCTGTCTCCGAAGGAGAGCAACATGCAAGGGACAACTAACTAACATTGGGACAGTTGTATGGTACTTAGCAACAAATACACCAAGCATGTAATGTTACAGCGAGCATGCAAGGGACAGCTAGCATGCAACAACAAGCATGCTAAGGACAACAAGCAAGCAAGATGTTGCCAACACATAGGTCAGTATGGCAACATGGTGCAACAATGGCACATAATGCGATACAGTGATGGGTACAGTCATGATTAATGAAGCGTAATGAGATGCAGCATAGTGATGATGGGTGCAGCATGGTGCAATGCAGTGAGGTGCAACATGATGCCGAAATGAAGCACAACGATAGGTGAAGGAGTCACCTTAGAGAATCAGTTGAAGCAGCATGTCTTCAACTGCTCTCATGTATCATCTTCTTAGAGATGATCTATGCTCTTATCTAGATAAGTCAAAATGTTGACTTCTGTTGTAAACGTAATATCTCTCTCTCTACTGAACTATTGAAGAACATATAAGAATAATTGATCAAGGGTTTCCCCACATTGGGGTTTGTCCCTGGCTAGCGCCACATCTTGTGTCCTCTTGTCTTGGCTTGTCTTCTGGCTTTACTTTAACACTGATGTGATTGCTAATCTAGAAAAGGTATTGAGCTAACTGTGAAAATTGAAATAAATTTCTCTAAGCATAGAACATACCTAAAATTAATGTGGTATTAGAGCTAAGGTGAAGGCAATGCCCAAGCAAGAGTGAAAGAGAAACCACCGAAGATAGTTGGGAAAAAAAAGGATCAATGGATTCCTCATCCCTCTTCAAATTCACCAAGGGTGAAGTCGAAGTAGAGAATATTATGATAATGGCGTAGTAGAAACTTCTGATGGCCTACCTAAAGATCACTTCAATGGGAAGTCCAGATCTAACGGTGGAAGGAAAGGCAGATGCCTTGGTTGTAATAAGTTCGGCCATTATGCGAAGGAGTGTCTGAGGTAGGGACACATCACTTGATGATGATAACAATCATTCCAGGGACATCTTCAATGATCAGAGGAATGACAGGTAATGCAGGTCATCAAGGAAATGACTGACTCTTCAAAGAAAGCAAGGAACCCCAGGTATGAAGAATCAAATGTTGTTTATGATAAGATAAAGAAGTGTTATCTTGTATTGGCCCTCTCCTTCAGATTCTTTGGGAATCTGGCTTATTGATCGTAGTGCTTCAAGGCACCTCATCGGATAGAAGGGTGCTCTCTCGAATTTGGTAGAGACAGAAACAACCATGGGATTATACTTGGAGTTGATGCCACCTATCTCGAAAAGGGTGTAGGGTATGTTACCCCTCAATTGAATGAGGGTAACTCTATTCATTTACAAGAATCTCTTTTATGTACTTAATCGTAAGAAGAACTTGGTGTCCATCTCGAAAATGGAAGTCAAAGGTTTCAGGGTGGCATTCATCGATGGAAAGGTACGTGTTAAAAAATAGAATTTTCAAAGATGCTTTTTCTCATGGGTTCAGGGTTGGCAATTTGTATCAAGTTGTAGGATGGTCCATTGGGGATCATGTAAATTGACATATCGCATCTATAACACCAGAGGTCTACCTATGGGGCTCTACCCAATGTGAGTCAGATGGTGATAGGGATGGCTGAATTCAAGAAGAGCATGAAGGTACATGTCTGAGATGTACCGAAGGAAAATCTTATAAGGGGACCATTCCCCTCATGCAGCAGGTCCACAAGTTTGGAACAACCCGAGGAGTTTGAGATTCATGATCGGGAATCTCATGTATATAGGTGGAAGAAAGCACTCTATGGGTTGAAGCAAAACACCCCGAGCGTAGTATGAGAGGATTGAACGTTGTTTGATGATGTTGAGATTCACTAGGACTGAAACCGATCCAAACCATTACCTGAAGGTTGTGGATGATAGACCTCTCATATTGGCACCTTATGAGGACGACCTATTCTGATAGGTGCAGACCCTCTCATTTGCAGAAGTAAGAGGGAGTTGGATTCTGGATGTGGAATGATAAACTGCAAGCCTGTGACTACCTCGAGGATCTTAACTTTCAGAAGTTATATGGTAGTGATGTCGAACCAGATTTGGGAAATGCCTCTGAGTTTCATAAACTCATTTGCGTTGATGTTCTTGGTGAACTTTTGTCCGGACATATGTTTTGCATTTAGCACGGTGAGCTCATATTCGGTTGAGCCTCAGTGGATTGGTGCCATGAATCTTCTGAGATATCTTCGGGGTACAATCTCTCATGATTTGAGATACACTGCTGGAAATATGAAACTGCATGATTATTCGAATGCTGACTGGGTAGGCAATGTGGAGGATCACTAGAGCAGTTCTCAGTGCTGGTTCTCAGTGGATTTTGCTTCGATATCATGGATGAGCAGGAAGCAAAAGTCGGTTGCTATAAGCACCGCTAAGACTGAATACATAGCTACGAGTATGATCTCGTGTGAAGATACATGGTTGTAGAAGCTCTTAAGTGAGCTGTTTGTACACATGATGAATACCACTGTGATTCTCTGTGACAACTAGAGGGAGGATTCGATTATTGAGGAATCCCGTATTTGATGACTTGCTCCAGCAAATAGACATCAGATATTGCCTTATCTAGGATATGGTATGTTGATGAGCGAGGAGGCTCCATCGCATTGAGACTGATGTACAGGTCGTAGACATTTTGTCAAAGCCTCAAGAAAGGTCAAATCTGTGACTTTCCCGAACGACTTGGAGTCGTTGAGAGACCTTCTTATAAGGGTCTTGCATGTTGCATGCATTGACCTCTGGGAGCTCTGTGGGGCTTGGGGTACTTACTGTAGCAACATACAACCACAGGGCGACTCACCCTCCCTTGGTGGTGCGCTATGTACATGATGATAGGTTCAACCTTCCCCTGTGATACCCCATGGCGACTGTGAAACATGATGATTAGTTCTCCAGTGGGTTGGGATGATTACTTCTCCCATGGCAACTGTGGAACATGATGATTAGTTCTGCTGTGGGCCGGGATGATTAGTTCTCCCGTGGCAACTATGGAATAGGATGATTAGTTCTCCTGTGGGCCGGGATGATTAGTTCTCCCGTGGCAACTATGGAACAGGATGATTAGTTCTCTTGTGGGCCGGGATGATTAGTTCTCCCATGGCAACTGTGGAACGAGATGATTAGTTCTCCTGTGGGCTGAGAAGATTAGTTCTACTATGGCAACTGTGGAACAGGATGATTAGTTCTCCTGTGGGCCGGGATGATTAGTTCTTCCGGCAACTGTGAAATAGGATGATTAGTTCTCTTGTGGGCTGAGATGATTAGTTCTCCTGCGGCAACTGTGGGGCAGGATGATTCTTTCTCCTATGGAGAGGATGATTAGTTCTCCTATCGAGGCACCCTACCCATGCAGTCTGGGACTCATGGGAAGTACCTCTTATCTGATCAATGAGCAAGGAAATGGGGTTAGGGACCATAGTAATACTATCGATGGACGCATCGATGTATCTATTGTACTCCCTATGCTAGGATGACCTCCATTGATCTGGGATCAATGAAACTGATCTTGGATCAATATGAGTGGTTTGAGACACTCTTTTGTGATATTGATCTGGGACCAATAAAACTGACTTTGGGTCAGTAAGAGTGATGTGACACACTCTCTTCAGATGAAACTGACTTCGGGTCAGTAGAGAATGGTATGAGACATTCTCGATTAATTCTTCTTCTTCATGGTTTAGCAGAGCTCAGTAGAGCATAGCAGTGTAGGGCACTGATGGTAGAGATAGTACAGTCGGACATATGGATCAACGGATGGAGTTCTCCCTAGTTGAGAGGGAGTGTTAAAATTGGCAACTATGGCCAAACTCCATGTGGGTCATCTTATTAATGTTAGTTGTTATTTTTCTTGGATCCCTCTCATCGAGAGGTGTAGGATTGACCTAAAGATCATCTGATTCTAATAAGTATTCATGGAGATATGAATTTATTTGTGTTATGGGACAATTCGTTAAGGTCGGCCAACAACCAAATAAACCCCACTTGTGCTCAACGTTTTAGTATAAATAGAGGTGGCCTTCAAGTCATTTCAACACACTTGGGATCTCTTCCTCTTTACTTGTCTTTGGGTTTTAGTAGGAGGAGAGATCCTAAGGGATAATGTTGCCCTAATCCAGAGGGCAGAAGCCGAAGCTGCAGGGAATAGCCGGAATTGTCAGAATTGTCGGAACTGTTGGAATTGGCAGAACTGCCGGGAAAAGCCGGAACTGCCGGGAATAGCCGGAATTGCTGAAATTGCCAGGAACTGTTGGAACTGTCGGAACTGTCGGGAATAGCCAGAATTTTCGGAATTGCCGAGAACTGTCGAAACTGCCAAGAACAGCTGGAACTGCTAGAACAGCCAGAGCATCTGTCTCCAAAGGAGAGCAACATGCAAGGGACAACTAACTAACATTGGGACAATTGTATGGTACTTAGCAGCAAATACACCAAGCATGCAATGTTACAGCTAGCATGCAAGGGACAACTAACATGCAACAACAAGCATGCTAAGGACAACAAGCAAGCTAGGGACAACAAGCAAGCAGGATGCAACCAACACATAAGTCAGTATGGCAACATGGTGTAGCAATGGCACATAATGCAATACAGTGATGGGTACAATCATGATTACTGAAGCATGATGAGATGCAGCATAGTGATGATGGGTGCAGCATGGTGCAGCGTGGTGAGGTGTGTCATGATGACGAAATGTAGCACAAAGATAGGTGAAGGAGTCACCTTGGAGAATCAGTTGAAGCAGATGGCTTCAACTGATCTCATGTATCATCTTCTTAGAGATGATATATGCTCTTATCTAGATAAGTCAAAATGTTGACTTCTGTTGTAAACGTACTATCTCTCTCTCTTTGCTGAACTATTGAAGAACATATAAGAATAATTGATCAAGGGTTTCCCCACATTGGGGTTTGTCCCTGGCTAGCGCCACATCTTGTGTCCTCTTGTCTTGGCTTGTCTTCTGCGATTTATGTTTATGTTCTATCTGCCGTTTACTTTAACGCTGATGTGATTGCTAATCTGGAAAAGATATTGAGCTAAATGTGAAAATTGAAATAAATTGCTCTAAGCATAGAACATACCTAAAATTAACATTTATGCACAAACAAATGAAAGTCATTGGAAAGCAGCTAAAAGAATACTTTGCTATGTTCGAGGTACAATTCAGTTTGGGATTCATTACAGCGCAGGAGCATCTCCTCTATTGGTTGGTTTCATTGATTCTAATTGGGTTGGTGACCCTGATGATCGGAAGTCTACTGCAGGTTATGTCTTCACTCTTGGTTCTAGACCTATTACATGGGCTTGCAAGAAACAAAGCGCCATTTCTCTTTCTCAGCAGAAGCAGAGTATCGTGGCGATGTTGAAGCTAGTAAGGAAGCGTTGTGGCTTCGTCAGATTCTGTTAGAGTTTGGTTTTTAGCAGCAAAATCCGGCTACACTTTGGTGTGATAATTAAAGTGTCATTCGACTATGCAAAGATCCAAAACATCAATGCAACAAACACATTGAACTACACATGCACTTCATCAAAAAACTCATTCATGACCATGTTCTAGAAGTGCAATATTGTTCAATCGATGATCAAGTTGCAGACGTCTTTACAAAGGCTCTCACAAAGGCAAAGTTTGCTAAACTTCGATTTATGGTTGGAGTTCAGGAAGTTGTCTTTATGGGGGGATAGGCTCTAATGCTTCCTTCCTTCTCCTATTGTGTCATCTTTGTACATCCTTCAATCCTATTCCAAGTTGTCCTTAAGGGGGGATGTTAGGATATTCCAACACATGGGAATTAATTAAGTATAACTTGGTCTAGTGTATAGTTAGGTAAAGTGTGTTTCTTTAGTATGTACTTTTAGTAACTTACAATCCAATGGTCACGATATGTTCTAGACATGAAGTGATCCGACGGTTCATTATCTCCTTGGTATTACTAACACTTGATCTGTGGCTTAACACCTGATTGGTCCATGATCTCTATTTAAAGAGCATGGAGGGTCATTTGTCAGAGACTGTTCATGAGAGAAGCTTATGTAAATTTTCTTTCTTTTATTAATAATATTGCCTAAAGTGGCTGCATTGGTTCAAGCTGTGGATTGTTTCCCTCTTTGGGGGTTTTAACCACGTCAAGAATACTGGTGTACTGATTTGTGATTTGTTTGTGAGCGGTGTCCTTTGTTGTTCAATCTAAGGAAGTTACCTTGTAAATTCCTGCAATTGACATAGTGTCCACGATTTTACTAAGTTCTTTTTCTTCTTCTCTCCCTTGGAGTTAGGCCCTTTGCTTGAGTCCTTCTTGGCTTTTCCCTTTCTTGCTAGAGAAACATTCTCGTCACCCTCATGTTTCTGGGTTCTACTGCTACTACCACTGGCAAGACTCAACCTAAGCTCCTCCTGAGTGAAATCACTAGACAAACGATCCCAGTTAGGTAGGTCCTATCATCTACTAATCACTTGGTCAAACACATCCCATTGCTTTGAGAACCCATTTAAGGCAGTACCCACGAGCTCGTCATCATCTATCTTCTCTCCGATAATTGCTAACTTGTCCTTGACAAGTCTTATCCTGGTGAGGTAACTTAGTATGCCTTCTCCCTTGTTCATTCTAGTGTTTCTCAGCTTCTCTCTGAGAATCAAATTTTTGTTTACAGTAGCATTCTGGAACAACTTCAGGATGACATCCCATATCTTCTTGGTTGTATCCGATTCTACAATATGGGGAAGGATGTGACCTTTAACCCCATATTGGATAATACGCCTAGCCTTAGCATCCTCCTTGCAGTAGGTCACTAACTGCACCGGATCTGTTGGTACAACAACCATTGTTGTAGCATACTCCTTCATTCCATGCTCCTCCAACAATAATAAAATTTTGGATTTCCAAACACCAAAGTTTGATGCACCATCAAGTCTGTCTTGATATCTCAATCCAACTAAAGATGTATCTAAATCCATTGAACAATAAACTCCAATAAATTTGAACAGATCTAAAGAGAAAATATATGATAAATCCTTTGATTTCTCCTTCGAAACCCTCGTGCTTAGGTCACCAATAACCTCAACGCTTTACTGCTCTGATACCATGTGAAATTTTGGTTACACTAAAGGTGCTATTAACCAGTTAATTATTTCTTGTCACTTATTTATGACAAATCAAATCATTTACTGGAAGCAATGAATAACATAAACAACACTAATCACAAACTAAAAATGCAGGAAAATATGCGAGAAACCAATCACACAATTTACGGTAGTATTTTTGGACAAAACATCCCTAGAAAAGCCCCAACGTGGGGAAAGCCAGTTTTCAAATCTAAGGGCTTTTATTAATATCTTCAACAAAAAAATTGCTATTGAGAAATTACGACTGCTTGCCTAACACTTGCAAAGCTCCAGAAAAAATGTTTTCTTCACTTTTGCTAATCCAAAAAACCCCCCGACTTTCCTTTTCTGCAATTCACATTACCTTCAACAACATGCATTGGCCTCTGGCAATTCGTACTGGCTCTTCTTGGCAATTTGCACTATCTCTTGGCAAACTCGCACTGCCCTCTAGAAACTCGATCTGCCTCCTGGAAAATTTAAATGGCCTCCAACAAACTTGCACAGGCCTTTGGTGAACTGGCACCCCCTTTGGGAAATTTGATCTTTGCCTGTAGAAGACTCACAGTGCCTTCTAGAAAATAATCTCGGCCTCTTGCAAATTTACTGAGCAATTTGGTCTCCTCCTGAAGCTCATGGCCTCACTGGGAAAATCTCGTAGAGAATACTGATAGCAAAAATATTCAGAGAATTTTCTCTCAATCAGTACTGCTGAAACCCTCCTAGTGTCTCTAAAAATTCACCCACTCAATGTATCTCCAAAGTTTTCGATTGATCTCTCTTTATAATCTCTCATTCACAAATGAATGGCCATGATTAAAAGTTTGCTTGATCTAATCAATTGCTAAGATTGTCTTAGAAACATTCTACATGCTTATAGAGGTAAATTGATCTTATCCCAACTAATGTCAATTAATTATCCACTTTTTCTAAGTTTAGACGGAAATATTTAAAAAATCAGTAATTGACTTAATTAAGATATTTTCCCTAGGTGAACATTAGGAAAAATCACATGGGCTTAGAGATAATTAACTCCTCCGCGTCTATAGCCTCAGTGACACCTCTCAAGACTAGAATATCTATCCGAGCTACAAAAGCTAACATTTAAATTTCACTTCACTGCAATTTTTAGGCTCAATACATCCAGCAATATTGATCTCTGATTAAAGTAATTGGAAATGTCCTATGTTTCTGCCAAATTCTGCTGAACATAGTGGGCATGTGGTCCCCTATAATGTGATTTTGATGATTATTTTTGGTTGGGCATTCTGAAGCATTGTTGTAGTGCTGCCACTTTCTCAATCAGGCTCACTAATATTTTGTATCCAAACATGATAGTTTTCTAAAATGTTTTGAGAAATAATTTGGTGCTGAACTTGTGTTAGTATGCATCCAGTGACCAGTCTGAATATGGGGAAGTTTTAAAATAATTATATGAGAGAGAGCAGCTGTAATCACCCTCTAATATCTCTTTTAGATAATCCCTAGACGTGTTCAAATTCCTCTTCTATTTCAGGGATACTGTGGGATCTGACTATCTCTATAAAGACAAGCATAAAGTTTTCTTGAGTAGGAGTATTTTGAATGAGTGAGTCCCAAAAAAATTAAGGAGAAATTGAGGAGACTTACAATTTTTGGCTAGTGTCAAAAATGTCAAAAAAGAAACTCAAGGTCTACAACGCATTGGTACATAATTCAAATATGAAAAGGTACTTTTTCCAAGTAGAGGTGACTTTACGAATGGGGGATAAACCGTGGCTTCTGATAGAATGGGCTGATCAGCACATGTTGTGGATTTGACGAGGCATATTCTAGAATGTTCCATTAAGAATGGATATGCAATGGCATACCTTTGCACAGAACACAGACAACTTGTTTGCTCAAGTTATAGGGAAATATTCTTTGAAAGGACAATGAAAATTGATGAGCCTGTGACAGGACCACCATTATCATGACTGTGAACAAATCCCTGATATCAGATTTTATAGGTTAAATTAGTTTGCTCAGAGATATTTTATAAGCTGACATTGTACTAAAATTAAGATCCAAATATTCAGAGGAAAAAGGGAGGCAAATATAACTCTACTGGACCATAAAGGGTCAACGGTGCCATTTAGGAAACATAGTAATTCAGATTATAGAAGCCCAATAAAACCATTGTTTACTGTGCAAAACAAAAAACAGGTTCATACTTCATACAATGAAGGGTACTTCGAGAGAATTTTTTTTTGTTCCTAGTTATCTCATTTAAAACATTTATTTATTGATGAAGTACGAGAATAACTATGACTGAATTGTTATCTCCTTTACCAATCAATGCCTCATGTAGTTATCTCCCTCACCATTTGTTTTATGCTTTAAGGAACAGTGGCCAGATGGAAACTTCTAGTTAAACTAATATGTTGTCTTATGCTTTGAAGTGTTATTCCCATTTGCTAGAAAGTTGTATGGATCCATAAAAGCTTTGCAAGATCTCTTTTGTCCCATAGTGCTAAGTTCTTGTTTGAATGAATTTTATGACACCATTGATATATGTTTTGGAGATTGGAGAGTCGAGTTGGTAAACATGGAAAATTTATGCTTGCAACACGAGCCAAGTACCCAGACTGTGTCCCACCTATGGTGATCTGTGGACATCAATTTGCTATGATTAGCCAATCACAAGGTGCCTTGCGGGAATATCTGGAAGCATACAAGTTACAACCTGACAACCCCTTAATCAACCTTTGTGTTGGTATGAAATTCGATTATCAGTTTTTCATTTTCATACTTCTCTTGGTACTTTTTCAGATGGGAAAGTTGTTTAGACATGAAATATACTTCTGAAAATTGTCCATTCCTTATTTTTTGTAGGTACTTCTTTCATCAATTTAGCTCTTGGATTTCGAGTTAACAACAAAAATCAGTGTGTGCTTCAGGGCTTTGCTTTCCTTCACAATTACCAACGACTGTGCAACAGCAACCAGGTTTTAGTATGCCTAGTTTATATAAAGCATGACATTGCTCCTGGCCCTTTTTTAATATGAGAAGTTTCATATATATCCTGCAATAAACTGCAACAGATTAACTTTATTGATGTTTTGCAGGAATCTAATTACAACCTAGCCCGTGCATATCATCATGTGGGTCTTGTACATTTAGCTGTAATATATTATGAGAAGGTTCTTGCTCACTGTGAGGAGGATCATCCAATCCCAAGGCTTCCAAATGAGGATGCAACGTTTGTATCTGAGATTCAACCAAAACTTGTAAATTGCGGACACTGTGATTTGCGGAAGGAGGCAGCTTACAATTTGCACTTGATATACAAAACTAGTGGTGCTGTAGATCTTGCAAGACAAATATTGAAGGATTACTGCAATACCTGATTACACAGGAATTTCTTTTTCGATGATTTTCACCCTATTCCATTTTAGTATATGTATAGAAAATTTCATCCTTGAAATGTATGAAAGCTAAAACTAATCTTTTTGCTACACATTACAATAATTGTGATGTGCGGCAAAAGTAAATGGATTGTTTAAACAGGCAGTGTGTATGCCAATTAGGGGATGGCTGCAGTGCCAAGGTTCTTTTGCAAATCAATAGAATATTGAATGTCGTCCATAAGACAACTGATTACCAACCCATAAATGTATGGTATGCCTTGTCAATCAACAAGAGAAAAGAATATCAGATCATCACATGTCAATGTAAGAAACAGATTTCATTTCCTGATAAATAAAGGATATCAAAAGGAAAGGCATGGCACTTGTTACTTGCAAAAGGGACTATCAATATTGTTAGATATGAAAACTATCAGCAATGAGGTAAAGTTGTCAATGCTGCACGGGACCCCATCAATAGGTATATGTTGCAGTAGGCAACACAGCCAAGTGAAGGTGAGGTAAATGCATTTTGTATTCAAGAGATATAGATAATGGTTATAGACCTAGAGATAGAAGTAAACTATATATGGATGCATTCAATATAATTAGTGTCTGCTCCAACACAAATTAAGTATTAAGATAAGAATGCCTGCCAAATTGAAAGATGAAATACCTCTACAAAATAATAATAGTTGTTCGACTGAAATTATGAAAGGATTGCTAATTGTTATATATTAATTGCAATGAATTTGAATGTAGTGGAATTACTAGGGAATCTTTGCATTTTGTCATACCGGATGTGTTATATATATATATATATATGATGACAATGATGATGACGATGACAACAACGATGATGATCATTACTATCCACTTAGATGAAGTTTGGTTTATTTGATTTATAAAATTAAATCCATTACTTTGATTTATCATGTTGTTTTCATAATTGAATAACTTAGAAATGAAATTTCCTTGTTCCTTTTTATTTTTACATGTTAACAATTATGGAGTTAGATTTTATATGAATCTTGAAAATTAGATGCAATGTCTTTGTCTGTTGGGCATTAGAAGAGAACTGTTTTTCATTCTCAATACAAATTCTTTTGTGCCTATGAGTTTTAGATCTTTATCCAATCCCTTGTTTCATTATGAAGCTCATGTGAATTTGTTCATATCTTTGCAATATTTATTTTCCTGTTCGAGTTGGAAAAACATCAGTAATGTTGATCTTCTACCTTTGGGCTAGTGGTTTCCTTATATAAATCAACTTTCTCTTATTCTCAATCTCTTTAGCAATCTACATTTTCTCTTTAAGCTTTGTTATGATGGTTTTTGTAGCAATATTTATAACTTGAATAGCATTCTCCTCCACTATACCACAAAGGGTTTAGTGAGCCTTTAGTGGTCGTCATTGATCTTTGAAGCAGCGGTAGGAAGTCTCTCATTGATCTTTGAAGCAGCGGTAGGAAGTCTCTCATCTTCCATATTGATTAGCTTGTGATTGTACGAAATGAGTCTCATGATCTAGTTGATAATTTAGGGCCCAAAACCAAGGACTTATGCCTTGTATATTTATTTAAGAATCACAGTTCTTGCGAATTTCCCTAAATTATTGTAAACATAAATATATATAAAATGATATAACTAATAAATAATAAAATTTATTAACAGTGAATGAAGAGACATATGAAAGAACATGTCTCAATGAAAAAATGTGACTTCTTATGAAAGGGCACTTCTGTCTAATATTAATAATGGGACTTTCGTTTGTAAATACAATATATATATAATATTTATTTATTTTAAATGGATATTTTTATTTTCCAAATATTTTGGATGCTTAGTTGGTGAGCTAGGTTTGGTTATGATGCTTGGTATGAGAGCTTTATTTTTAATTCAGTCTTTGGCCATGCTCTTATCAAAGCCATTATAATATGACTTTTGGTTATATAAAACTTTGAAGTCATTTTTTTTTATATGTCAGGGTTTTGACCAATTTTAGGCACATGGTAATTGAGAAAAAAAAAGCGATTAAAATTTCGATTGATACCACATAGTTTCAAGTTTGAAAAACTAGGAATAAAAGAAAGAATATCACAAAAGGACAATTGAGATTTTAAAAATCCATGTGAATACAAACTATAAATATATCCCATAAACAATTTGTATGTCTGACATATTATAATGGTCCACACACTAAGTATAAAAATTATGCTCTTACAAAAAAACTGAGAAGGCCAATGATTTAATTGTAGTTGTATTCACCATTATATAATCCCAATTGTAAAATATGTCCAGTGGAATGCATTTGTATGCTACTTAATTTATTGTTGTGTTGTATCCTGTTAATAAATTTTCGTACTTCCTGTAAGTATGCCATATTGTGCTATTCATACCATTCTTGTTATTTGTAACGTCATTGTTGTGGTCAAATTTAGCCAATGATTAGCCTCAAACATCCAAACCATTTATACATTCATAACATTCATATCATTGGTCCATACACATTTGTCATATCAATAAGTACAATCGTGTGATCACTATATTTGTACATTGTATTTGCAATTAAATTAGTTTTATAATCCATTAATTATCATTGCTGTACATCTTCATATCATTCCTAATACATCTAATTTCATGACTGAACACTATACCGTACAAAAGTTATGGTGTTTTCATATCATCTGTGTGCGAGATAATTGTTGTACAGATCCATTGTATCATTGTAGTTGCAGACTTGCATCTACACATCTGTACTCAATTGTTGTATGTACCTACCCACAACAGTGACATATTTGTACAAATTTGTGTGAGTGTTGTCTTGTATTATTGCGCATAGTTGCAACCCATTGATTAAGTAAACAAATGCATATATAAAAGTATGGGAATAATAAAACTTATAAAAATATAAGTATATCAAAATGTACAAACTAAGCCTTTATGCCTAATACTCTAATTACCATCTCTAAAAGTAAGTGGACAAATAATCAAATGACATTTTTCAAAAAAATAATAATAAACTAAATAAATATTAGTATCAAAAGATAAAAAAGGTAATTAAGTGGAGATTAAAAAAGTTTTATCCAAGTTCAAAAATTAAAAAACTATATAAATTTGTAAGTCAAGGTATATTTTGGTTGGAAGAAAAAGTCATACAACCATTCAAAGTTTCAAAGTCATTAGTCAAAGTTTCAATTATTTTTTATAAAATAAAATAATCATTTTTCTTAAATTCATTTTTGTTTTTATATATATATATATATATATATATTATATATATATATTTTGAATAATCCTAGTTCAAGTTGTAAAATAGATCATTTGAAAATAAATGAAGATTTGCTTATAAAGGATGTTTCATGTTATAAATTATGTATATTAAATGAGAGTATTCAAGGAAAAAATTAATATATTTATCAACAAGAATCATAAGCAAATTTATTTAAATGTTGATATGGCAAATGAATTATTAATTCCAAAACCAAACATAATTGAGCATAAAGATGCTTCTTATTTCAAAGCACAATAGCAAATTAAGGACTCGTGAGTAATAATTGACAATTATGAATGTATATCTCAATTCAATATTACAACTATGTTTAAAGAAAAGATCAACATGATTATCAGTTTACAATGGTTTGAAAACTTGGTACTTTCATTTTAAACATGGAGAAAACGATTTTGGTATTTCCCTATAAGAAGAATATATTGAAGTCAAAATCAATAATACCTTCATTAAAAGACTTTAAATGTATTTCATGGGTGATCCTTCAAGAAAACCAAAAACCAATATCAATGTTGTAATAGGAATTCATGATGTTATCATAGATAAAAACAAAGAAATTTCTTACTTAAAGGATCACACTCAAAAATTACTTTCACAATTCAAGAAGACAGTTTACAAAATAATACAATTAAAAATTAGAACAAGAAATGAAATTTCCCAAGAAAAGACACAATGAAGGCCCATTAGAACATGATGAAATTCTCGTTTGAAGAGTCTTAATTAAAAGTTGGTAACTGAAATTAGAATATAAAAATTGAGAAATTTGAGCATCAAAATATTAAAATAAAGTTGATGATACAAAGTTGAAGTGATTTCATATCTCTAGAATTATAGTCAAAATCTATTTACACAATTTAAGAAGCTTAAAAAGGATTCAAAGTCATTGGAAAAGACAGTACAACAATTTATTAAGAGGGAAGCATTGAAATCTTTAGATGTGAAAATAAATGTTGTGGATAAAGGAACAAATACATATCCTATTAATGTCACAACTCAAAAAGATGTCAAATCACTGGAAGTAAAAACATTCTCAAATGTTGAAGTACAAACAATGTAAATTTTTAGTGTAATTACTAATAAAATCTCAACAATTATAATGCAACACATGAAGAAAATAAAACTTCAAAGCAAATCAAAGAAACATTATGAAGACATCGACATCCTAATCACGAGTATGTACATTGATCAGTCCATGTATGAATATCACTCATAAGGGAAATAGCTAACCTATATTCTAAAAAATGTTGATATCAGTGTCTTGAAGTCTCATGATAACAATTCATCTTGGGAAACATATAAGTGCAACGATTTGCACATGATCAAATTAGGATGGTCAGTTTATGTTACAGTTCGACAATTCTACTCAACAAAGTTCATAACATTTACATTGATCAATCAATATATGAATATCACTAAGTGTTGAGAAACTAAGTGCGGTGAAGTCTAACACCTAATTTTTCTTTTTGATAATTCTTTGTGAATATTAGTTGTCTTCTTATTACATCTTATGTCTCCTTCATCAAACAATTATACAAATATTCAAATTGTAAAGATCACAAAGAGACCAAAATTAGGCTAGTATCCAAGGAAAAACCCGCAAGGGGAAAACCCAACAATCCTTCTCTTATAGAATCAGATCAAAATGAGAGATATCCAACACCAAGACCAAGACTAAGACTGAGACCGAGACCAAGACCAAGACCAAACTACCAACAATATACCAAGTCCAACCCTCCTCCAAGTCACCTCCGAGAGTCAAAGTCAACATTGGTCAGACTCCTTCAAATCTGGTCAAACTTCTGAAATTTGGACCTGCAACAAGGGGGCTGAAATTCTGTCTGCAACTACCTCGGAATTTTCGGCCTCTTCTATAGAAAATTCATCCTTCCCATGTGTGAGTTGATACCAATCAAAGATTTTATCAATAGGGAAGATTCTTCTAGTCTTTGTCTTATTTTCTCTCTCCTTTGACTCGACTTTATTCTTCTCCTTCACTAGGTTCAAATGCGCTTGTTGTTGTATTGTGAATTTGTTCTCCAAAGGTCGAACTGCATAATAGTTGTCCAAGAGGATTGAATATGTGTCACTCTAGAGGGCCAGGCCAACTTGTCCAAGGAGGGCCAACTTGGTCATCTTGCAGATTAATGCCTCAACATAAAATTAAAATTCCTTTTTCTTACAAATGTCCAAATGGGACATGACTCAAATATATTTTCTTTTGACTCATAATGTTGAGAAACCAAGTGCTAGATAGATTAAAGCTTGATTGCTCACTCTTGATAATTACTTGTGAATGTTAGTTGTCTTCTTATTAATTTATGTTTGCTTCATCAAGCAACTATACAAAACTTCAAAGCATAGAGATCACAAAGAGACAAAGAACACGAGAAATTAGGCTCTAAGCCAGGAAAAAACCCCACAAGGGGAAAACCCAAACAATCATTATCTTATATAACTAGATCAAAATGAGATATCCAAGACCCAAGACCAGGACCAAGACTGCCACAAAGATCCAAGCAACCCTCCTCCAAGTCTCCTCTAACAAAGTCAAAGTCAACGAAATTCAACGCTAGTCAAATCATAGAAATTTCGAACCTGTAATGAAGGATGAATTTCAGACTTGTAATTTTCACAGAGTTTCCCCAAAACCTTCGCATGTGTGAGAAAAAATAAGCTATAAAGCCTATTTGTTCTCCCTCCTTTGACTTTGGTTCTTTTCTTCTTGTCTTTGGCACATAAATCGATGTGATGTGTGAGTGAATGAATGAGCTTCCGAGAGGTCGAGTTGACTTCTATATATAGTTCTCCATGAGGGTCGAATAACTACCTCTAAGGTCGACTTGTCCAAGGAGGGCCAACTTTGTCTGTGTTAACCTTTTGACTCAAAATAAAATTATTTTTCTTTTCTTTTACAAAAGTCCAAATGAGAATTGACTCAAATAACCTCTATAAGCATGAAGACCATGCTTTTGACTAACAATAAAAATAATAATGATGAATATAAAAAATATATCAATGATAAAAATTATATTTTATTACATTATTAAGATTGACACTAGTTACATTTTTTAATAGTGCCTCTTAACTAGGGAGGTATTCATAATGACACAACATGATACTCTCAAGTTGAAATATTTATATAAGGATCTAGATTGATAAGCATCAATAATGATTTGCATCACCATAGCCATCATTGTCAAAATAGCAAGGCATTGACTAACAAGCTCTATCTCTTTACTAGATCAAAGCACAATGTTGGGAGGCATAAATTTGGACACCATCGCCGCTTAGGTAAATATCACACCCAGGTATTCCTAAGGTATGACCTCACAAGGCCATCTCCTAATTCAAGGAAAAGTATATCCTCCGAACCATTATTTATAAGTCCATTTATTCAACTTAGGATGTTAATCCTAGTTAATCACAAAACACGACTCAAGAATGTACGTCCCTAATGCTTATTTAATCCACCATTGTCCATAGAGTTCTTTATTAGGCTTACAATTGTTAGACCTCGCCATAGTACATGACACATGGAGAATCATGGTGTCCACCCTCATTCCCTATCAACCAGGGAGGAGATATCCACAAGCCCAAGCTTGTTTCACAAATACTCAAGCTTCCTATTAGGAAGATACTTTGCCAATATATTTTCTATTTGTTCGTCCATGGAAATGTACCATAGCTTCACGACCCCATCTTGCACCATGCTTTGAATGTAGTGATATTTGATATTAATTTGATTCTTCCTTGCATGGAAAATTGGGTTCTCTGTCAACTTTATGCAGCTTTGGTGGTCACAACATATGATGGTAAAATCCAAATGTCCTTCAAATAGATCAACGAGCAACTTCCGAAGCCAAACTGCTTCTTGACTAACTTCACTGGTTGTTATGTATTCGACTTCAACAGTACTCAATGCAACCAAGTCTTGTTTTTTGCTCATCCATGAAACCATAGTGGATCCCAAACAAAAAAAGCCACCTATAGTACTTTTTCCATTTGCATCATTTCCTTCCCAATCCAACTCTGTGTAGCCCAACAACTGAATCTCATTTCCTGCAACTTATCTCAAACAATAATGTATGGTCCCTCAGAGATATATGAGGATGTGTTTCACTGCTATGCAATGATCATGTTTAGGCTCCATATGGAACTAGCTAAAAGTGTTCACTACAAAACATATATATGGTCGAGTGTTCATGAGGTACATTAAAGAACCAATCAGTTGTTGGTAAGATCTTGGGTCTAAAAAAATTGAGTTTGAACTCCTTAACTTATTCAAATTGGTAATCATAGGTGTTTTCATAGGTTTACTATCCATCATTCCAAACTTCTGTAGAATCTTGATCGCATATTTTCCTTGACCAAGATAAATCTCACTAGGTTTCTACTAAACTTCGAGTCGTAGGTAATAGTGCATTAGTCCAAGATCTTTCATATCAAATTCAATTGGTAGTTCCTTGAATTGACAAATACGATGCTCCACACATGTTATCAGAAAGTCATCCAAATAAAGTAATATGATTGCAGGCTCATAAGTTTACCACCTTGACGTAGAGATTTGGATCTACAATACTTTTGATGAAACCAAGTCTTAATAAATAAGCATCCATTCTGGCATACCATGATCTAGGGGCTTGTTTAAGCCATATAGAGCCTCATTTAACCTGCAAACATGAGTTTCTTTTCCATGCAATTCAAATTCTTGAGGTTGTTCAATGTAGACTTCATCAATTGTGTCATTCAGTAACTTTGTCTTTACATCCATTTGATGTATGTTCCATCCCATAGTAGCTGCCATAGAAATGAGAGATCTAATTGTTGTGTACTTGGTTGTTGGAGCAAAAGCTTCTTTGTAATCAATTCCTTCTTGTTGAGAGATTCCTCTAGCTACAAATATTGCCTTATATTTGTCAATATTCCCATCTGCTGCATGCTTGACTTTATACACACCCACTTGCAAGTCACAACTCATTTATCCTTTGGTTTATGGAAAATTTCCCAAACTTGAGTCTTCATTATTGATTGGTATTCTTCTTACACAACATTTTTCCATACTTGATGTTCAGTTGCCCTTTCGTAAGAGGTAGGTTCTGCTTCAATGAGTTTGGTCATGTATGCTACATAATCTGAATATCTCTTGGGTTTTTTGCTTGCTCTAAATGTTCATTTTGCTATTGCATGTCCTTCCGCTTCCTGTAGAGTTGATCTTAACCAAATTTGTCTTTTTCAAGTTTCTAGAATGATGGTAGGTTTTGCATGTTTGTTTGGTCCTTCTAGTTCTCCATGATAATCGATCGTAGGTTCTGGTGGATTATCTTGCCTTGGACTCTCTTCATTGAGAAAGATAAGTCCCTCTTCTTCATCAGAGTCAATGGGGATGTCCTTCGACTTCATATATGTAATGCTTTCATTGAATGTGACATATCTTCTTACTTCAATACAATGTTCTTCCTTCATTTAAATTCTATATGCTTTGGATGAGGTGTTATAACCAACAAAGATTCCTTCCATGCCTGCACGGTCCAATTTCTTCCTTTTGTCTTTGTGAATATGAATATAAATAGGACATTCAAAATTTTTGAGGTGATCTAGATTCGACTTCTTTCATGTAAATTCTTCTTTCAGGGTCATGTTGTCAAGAATTCTATGACTTATATTTTGGATGTACACTATTGTCATAGAGGCTTCAACCCCATAAGAATTTGTAAAGGTCTTTGTCATGTAGAATGGCTCTTGCACATTCTTTGATAGATCGGTTTTCCTTTCGACTACACCATTATGTTGAGGATTGGAAGGAGCTATTATCTCCTCTTAATCTCAGCTTGTTTTCAAAACGCTATAAGCACTTTGGATGTATATTCCCCTCCATTATCTGAGCTCAAAGTCTTGATCTTCTTTTCTATCATAGTCTCTACCTCTACCTTGAACTCTTGGAACTTTTCAAATACTTCATCTTTAGACTTCAAGAAATATATCGAAGTCCTTTTGGAATGGTCATCAATAAATGTTACGTAGTATTGATGACCACTAGGTGATTTTGATGACATGGGTCCACAAACATCAAAGTGGATTAGGTCCAATATTTCCTTGCATATTTTGTCACTGCTAGGGTATGTTTATTCACATTTTTACCATGGAAATAACCTTTACAAACCTCTTCATGCTCTTCCTCTAATTGGGGTATGCCAATAACCATTTGATTCAAGGATGGAAATATTTTGTAATAGAGATGACCATACCTTCTATGCTACAATTCACAGGGACCCATGTCCAAATGTACTAAAGCTTGAGGAGGAGGAGTTAGGAGTCTATAAAACCTCTCCTTAGAATCCCAATAGTCCTTGCATTTGCTATACTAGATCCTTTTGCCCAAAAAATTGCTTTTCCATCAACAAATGCTACCTTGTCTCCTTTATCTTCTAAACAAGAAATATAAAGAAAATTGTTTTTCATAGCATGTTGTTGAGATGAATGTTCCCACCAAATTCCAGCTCTGTGGAGGTAGATCCAATCCCTTTGACCGAATAGCTATTATTATTTGCAAGTTTGAATTTGTGATAAGAGATTCCTTTAGATAAGGTATTGAGATGTTCACGTTCACCCGCAATATGCCTTGAAGCTCCACTATCGATTACCCACGTGCATTCATCTTCAAATGAACCTACAAGTGTTGAGTATAGACTTTCATCCTTAATTTCCTTAGATAGATTAGAGATGAATTTGGTGATGAATCCTTTTATGAATTCAAAGAGATTCCTAAGAGCCTTGAGGCCTTCTTTCATGTACCTTTCCATTGAGAAGAGAGAGAAAAATATAACTGCTATAAAGATGTCTTCAAACAAGAGTGCCAATAAATTGTGTTCTTCAAGCTTCCTTCCCTCACCTTAGCTTTGATACCATGTTGAGAAAACAAGTGCTAGATAGATTAAAGCTTGATTCCTCTTTCTTGATAATTACTTATGAATGTTAGTTGTGTTCTTATTAATTTATGTTCTCTTCATCAAGAAATTATACAAAAATTCAAAGCATAGATATCACAAAGAGACAAAGAACACGAGAAGTTAGGCTCAATGTTAGGGAAAAACCCCACAAGGGTGAACACTCAAAAATTCCTTCTCTTATAGAATCAAATCAAAAGAGATATCCAAGACCCAAGATGAAGACCAAGACAATTACCAAGACTACCACAAATATCTAAGTCAACCCTCCTCTAAGTCTCCTCCAACCAAGTCAAAGTCAATGAAAGTCAACATAGGTTAAACCTTTTGAAATTTGGGCAAATCACAGAAATTTCAGACTTACAATGGGAACATGTGAGTAGAAACAAGCTAGAAAACCAAATTTTTCTCTCTCCTTTGACTTCGGCTCCTTTTCTCCTTGTCATTGGCACATAAATCATTGTGATGTGTGAGTGAATGAACGAGATTCCAAAAGGTCGAGTTTACTTGTATACATAACTATCCAAGAGGGTTGAATAGTTGCCTCTTAGGTTGACTTGTCCAAGGATGGTCAACTTGGTCTTGAGTTGAATTTTTGACTCAAAATAAAATTCTTTTTCTTTTCTCTTATGAAAAGTCCAAATGGGAATTGACTCAAATACATTTCTTTTGACTCTTCTTAAGTTCTTTTTGACTCAATTGACCCTATAAGCATGAAGAACATGCTTTTGACCAAAAATAAAAATAATAATGATGAATATAATAAATATATCAATGATAAAAAATATATTTTATTACATTATGATGACTAACACTAGTTACATTTTTCAACACATAATTTTTTTTTACACCTTTTAACTCTTTACTCATGAAGACCATGCTTTGACAATAATATAATAAATATAAAATTATATCAATGAGAAATTTGCACTATGAACTTGATTGAACCTAGTTACAACTTCAACACTCCCTCTTAACTAGGGAGGTGTTCATAATGACTCAACATGATAATCTCAAGTTGAAATATTCATACAAGAAATGTTCTAGATTGAAAAGCATCATTGACGATAACATCATTATAACTAGTATTGTCAAAATACCAAGGCCTTGAGAAGTAAGATCTATCTTTCCACTAGATCAGAGCACAATGCTAGGATGCATTCAATATGACAGCACTGCCTCTTTGAGGCACATATTCCACCTAGGTTCACCAAAGTATGTCCTCACAGGACCATTTCCTTATCCATTGTCACAATACTTGACACAAGGGAATTCCAGTCCTTTAGAACATTCTTATACCAGATCAATGTACTTAACTTACAACTATTAGTCCTAGTTACAATACATGTGTCAAGAATGTTGGTCCACGATGCTTATCCAATCCACCCTTCTCCCTATCTGTGTTCATGTACTAGACTTACATATGTTAGTCCTAGCCATAGTACATGAAACATGGAGGCCAATGTGTCCATCCTCACTCCCTCTCAAACTAGGAGGATATATCCACAAGCCCACACTTATCTAAAAATGCTCATGTTTTCCCTTAGAAAGAAACTTCGTTAAAACATTGGCTACCTATTCATCAATGGGTATACACTTTAGCTTCATGGCTCCATCCTGCATCATGTCACGAATGGTAGAAAAATAGAAGGGAGAGCAGAGAGCGATTACACACATTACAAATCTTGCTTGATACCTTTATTGATCATCACAAGTACAAATATATAAAACACAAATTACTAATTTCGACACAAATAGATCACCATTGAGACTCACACATTGGAAACAATATTGACTCCTCGTAACTCCTAATGACAACTACACATGACATGGAAGCATTACTTCTAACACCCTCCCTTAATGCTTACATGGAAAACATATTACAACAATATATAAATATATGTATGACTGGTTTTCATCAACACCCACATCCATTTTGGAATCTCGCAAACACTACTCTTTCACCACCACATCTTCAAGTTGTCAATTGACCTCCATTTGAAACATAACCGCCTCTAACCATCGTTGATGAACTTTGCAAGATCAACAATATTGACAACTCGATTCATCGGGGCTTCCATGATAAGAGTTATCAAGTAATCAACCATCCTATGGACCAACCACCATCTGTTAGATATTTCACTTTCGACTATCCGTCAGTTGATAGGATGGAGGTCTGGATATTGAATGTGCTCAAGAGTTGATCAAACAATTTGACCTTACACAAGAATTGATGTTTCTAACACAGAGGCTTCCAGTTTAAGAACCACCAAACATTTTCGTAACCAAAATTACTAACACACAAGAATTGACATTTCGAACAGTAAGGCTTCTAGTTTAAGAACTATCAATCCTTTTTATAACCAATACAAAAACTCAGAAACACCATCACAATCTCTGATTTTTTTATTCTCTTTAGAGGGCACCCAAACCCAAAAGAGATAAAAAAAAATTAATCAAATATACCAATGAGCCTTCAACAAGATGACAACGCCAATGCTTTTTAAATTATGATTCATAATTAACAATATCACTCCTAATGGTTGCGGATCTTGTTGACGTGGAGGAAGTTGTGCTGGATGATATTCCTTAGGTGACAGGATCTGGCGATGGTAGTCCGAAAGTTGACCAGATATGGTTGTGGCAACAACACCATAGACTTGTTGTGTACTGGAGATCGTCATGCTAAATGAGAGGAACTGCCAGAGAATTTAATGCACGAAGACAACGATGATTAAAGGGGCTACTGATATAGATTTCTCTCTTTTTCTGGCAGCGACTTGCCACAATAGCCTGATTTTAGATCTCATGCTCCATGATCACGTCTTTACCACCAAATCTGCAGAATAGACTGCAATGAATCTTACACGGAGAACTTTTTTCTTTTCATTGTCCACCAATATTGCTACAGTTATCCACAATCTTTGAAAACTTTGCAGGTTCACCAATCTGGTAGGGTCTTTACCCCTGGTCTCAACCCCAATTCAAAGTAGATCTTGGAATCTAAATAAAAATTCTCCCAAATTGTCTTTAGGATCCATGATCCATGAATTTTCTGATTGTTGAACCTCCAGATCCTTCCGCGTGAATTTCAACAGTGTTGTTGAGTGCTGAGATTCACAACCCTTTTATTTTTTATTTTTCGACACAACGTTGAATTCACCTTCCCGATGAAATTGGGAAGATGCTGCGAATCTTGATGCCTTCTCACTTCATGGCATGTCTAAAATTGCGACAATTTGTTTACCTTTGCCACAACTGTGGCACCAACGAATCAACACAGTGACTTGTGATGGTGGATCTCCTCTACCAATTCCACGATCGGCTCCTCCTCCTTCATCAAAATTACACAAATTATTTTGAAAAATATCAATTGACCAGTCTCTCACGCTCTCACCCTCGGCTAGTCACAACAGCCACAAGCAAATCATGATTAAAGAAACGTTGGATGTGAATATAGCAACAACATTTTTATATGTGCAACACATAATGACTTTAAATCAAACAGATCTCACAAAACCAGATTGTAGGGGCTTTAACAATCGATATCGATCTTGCCTCTCAGATCTGAGCCTGATGGCTCTGATACCATGATAAAAAAATAGAAGGGAGAGCAGAGAGAAATTACACACAATACAAATCTTGCTTGATACCTTTATTGATCATCCCTCTCAGATCTGAACCTGATGGCTCTGATACCATGATAAAAAAATAGAAGGGAGAGCAGAGAGAAATTACACACAATACAAATCTTGCTTGATACCTTTATTGATCATCACAGGTACAAATATATAAAACACAAACTATTGACTTCCACATAAACAAATCACCATTACAACTCACACATTGGAAACAAGACTGACTCCTCGTGACTCCTAATAACAACTACACATGACATGGAAGCATTACTTCCAACAATGAATCATAATGTGCTTCATCCTTCTGGGTTCTTCGACAATTTTCATAAAAAAATGATTAGTACCAAGTATCATGGTCAAATATGACATGTCAACAAACAATCATCAAACATTTTCTAGAGCCAAACTGCTTCATAATTAATTGTATAATATTCTATCTTATTTCTTTGCAATGAAACATATTCTTGTTTCATGCTTTACCAACCGAATCCCAAGTAGAACCAATCAATAGTAGTATCATCAGCACTGCCAATCCAATTTATGTGTCCTTGACTGAAATGTGTTAAGGAATCAGTTTCTTATTGATAGAACAATATCAAAACTTTCAAACTTGTGCTAGATGGTCGTGTCATAGGTCTATAATATGTCATCCAACCTTCTAATGGATCTTCTTCACAAGCTTCATTTAATTTTTCTACCAAACCTTGAGGAGTAATGTATTCATACAAGATATGTCATATTCTTCTCTCAACTCCCTCTACAGATAATATCTATAATTCAGGAGTTCTTCTAGAATCATTCAATTTGATTCCAGGGTATGAGATCTTCTTTGATCATGATATTCCTTGTTCAAGTTCTTCAAAGTAACCTTTCCAACTGAGATAAATTTGTTCCTTTTACTGGGAGAACCTATTCAAGATTTTTCTTTCATGTTTTCATATAAAGCCAAGTGTTGACTTCTTTAATGCATACTTCATACTTCCTGCTCCTCCTCTAGAAAATGATTTTCTATGTTTTTCCAATAGTTCCATCTATTTGTCAAAGAAAATTTTTCTTTCTGAAATGATCTCCACTTAGTCATTGTAGAATCATTGGCTTAATCTATGTTGTATAAGATCAAAACTGCTTCACTGAATTTGAAATGAATGTTAACTTTTCTGGCTAGAGGAATCTCTAATATGTTGCAAGTTAGATTTTGACTTCCATTATATACCTCTAGACTACTTTGCTCTTAAATTTTTGATTTCCATCATATTAGCTTCTTTACTTCTTAGAGAGAAATGTTAGCTTCTTCTAGATATGCATGATGAAATACGAGGGGCATTTTTAGTCTTCTTCTTATGCACCTGTATGTTTCTTCTAAACTTTTGTGATGGATTCTATGTAGACAACGATCAAGGAGGCTTCTCTTTACTTGGAACATACTTCAATGAATCAATTCTTTCTTCTAGCTACTTCATTGTAGATGACTATGAGCTCTTTCTAAACGCTTGGAAATACTTATATTATAATACAATTCACTAATCCCAATAATGTTCTATGTTATCCGTATAGACCATATAACTAATTAACCATCACAAATACTATTTTATCTTCCATTTTCAAACTTTTATGCAAACTTGGTGCAAAAGTAGATTGTAGAGCTATGTACATATGCCATATTCTTCATTAATGTTAATAGTAGGGATCCTTGTTGTCTTCAACGGTTTCTTTGAAGCTTTTTCCTCTTCGGTTATTAATGCTTCATGTATTTCCTTCCTTTTATTCGCCTTATTGTTCGTAGGGTCCTTGGGACAATATTTCTTGATATGCCCATATTCATGACAACCATAACATTGAACTTGTGACATATCCTTGTTTCTATGAGATTCGTTGCCATTCTTTTTTTGTTGAGATCCAAACTTTCTAAATTTCTTTCTTAATTTGGGTACAAAAGCTCGAGAGCCTTCATTATTAGGTTGAGTATCAACTTTAGCCTTCAATCTTGATTCTTCTAAAATAGATAAAGCCAATAATTCTTTAAAGGTCAAAGTTTCCTTTCTACTGTAGATGCCTCCTACAAAACCGTTCTCAGCTAGAGGTAGAGCATTGATTACAAAAGTGATCAATTCAGAGTTAGATATGGTTTCAACAATCCCTTGAATTTGATATTTGATTTATTATATCCTTATAAAGTATGAAGCCATGTTCTCTTCCTTTGACATCCTTGTTCCATAAAGTTGATTTCTTAGAGATATCTTTTGACTGGTTTTGTTGATGGAGTATAATTTTGCTAATGTGTCGTAGAATTCCTTAGATGTAGACAAATCTGAAACAAAAGAAATGATATGATCTATGATGGATTCAAAGAGAATCCTTTGAGATCTAATCTCTTATTGTATTTGGCCACTTCTTAAGCATTTTTCTCATTTGGTACTAGAACATTGCCTCAACAAATTCCATGATTTCATTTTCTTTAAAATGTAAATCAATCCTCTTTTTCCAATATTTGAAGTTGGATGCTCCATCAAGCTTGTTTACTTCCTTGTAGAGAGATTCCATTTGATTAGGAGTATTAGACATATGGAAGCGAAAAGTACTTACTTGAAGCTGCTACAAGAATATATTCAAGGATATATTTTGAGTGAGTGAGAGTTTCTAGAATGATGTCTTCAAGTGAATAATCTTTAAGCTTCCTTCCTTAGCTTTGATAGTGAAGAGAATTTCTACAAGGGTGTCTTCAAGTATGTCACAAGTTGTGATCTTCAAGCATCCTTCCTTCACCTTAGTTCTGATACCATGTTGAGAAACATATTTTTATGAAGTCTAACACCCAATTCCTATTCTTGATAATTACTTGTGAATGTTAGTTGTCTTCTTATTAATTCTTATGTATTATTCACCATGAAATTACACAAATATTTAAAATGTAAATATCACAAAGAGACAAGGGCACCAAAATTAGTCTAGTAACTAGGGAAAACCCCACAAGGGGAAAACCCAACATTCCTTCTCTTATAGAATCGTATCAAAATTATGGATATCCAAGAACAAGACCAATATTAAAATGCTAACAAGACACCAAGTCCAACCCTCCTCCAAGTCACCTCCAAGAGTCAAAGTAAACATTGGTCAAACTCCTTCCAATCTAGTCAAAGTTATGAAATTCAGACCTACAACAAGGGGGTTGAAATTCAATCTGCAACTACCTTATAATTTTTGGCCTCTTCGATATAAAATTTGTCCTTCACACATGCGAGTTGGTACTAGTCAAAGATTCGGTCAATAGGGATTATTCTTCTAGTCTTTGTATTGTCTTCTCTCTCCTTTGACTCATATTTCTTCCTCTCCTTCGTTACGTTCAAATGTGCTTCTGGTTGTATTGTGAATGTGTTATCCAAGTAGGTCTAACTACCTCTTATAAATAGTTGTCTAGGAGGGTTGAATAGGTGTCACTCTGAAGGGCCAGGTTGACTTGTTCAAGGAGGGTCAACTTGGTCATCTTGTAGACTAATGACTCAACATAAAATTTAAATTCCTTTTTTTTACAAATTTCCAAATGGTACATGACTCGAATATATTTTATTTTGACTCAATAAATTCTTTTTTACTCCTTTTCACTCTCTAAGCATAAAGAACATGCTTTGACAAAAATATAGTAAATATAGTAAATACATCAATGATAAATTTACATTATGAAGATTGAACCTAGTTATAACTTCAACACTTAGAAGGGAAACAACTAACCAATATTCTAAACAATACTGATATCAATATCTTGATGTCTCATGATAACAATTCATCTTGGGAAACCTATAAGTCCAATTTTTTGCACAGGATCAAATTAGGATGGTAGTTCATGTTACAATTCGACAATTCTACATAGTGCTTAGAAGTTCATACCATTTTTTATCATCAACTATGACAACATAAAAAGGCAAAGAATTTGATGAAGATAATACAAATGAAAGTAAAAGACATGCAAAAAACATTTCTACGGGGAAAGCAATGTTATAAACATAAATAACACAAATATATGTCAAATAATATAACTAATAAATAACAATGTTTAATTAATTGTTTATAAAGAGACACATGAAAGTATATGTCTCAGTGAAAATACGTGATTTTTGATGACACAATGCTTCCACCTAGTATTTATAACAAGGCTTTTATTTTTAATCATATATCATATTAATACTCGTACTTTTTATATTGAATATTTATTTATCCCAAATGGTTATCTTTATTTTTCAAATAATTTGGATACATAATTGGTGAGCCAAGTTTGATTGTCACATAGACCCTTATACACTACTTGTAGAAGAAACATTTGCTTTATATAAGGAATATGGCCATGTTGGGCACAATAAGGAAGTGTATTGGGTTAAAAACATTATTTTAGACTAAAGTTTCCTAGATTCCAAGCCTTGGCCATTTCTTTCAAGATCAAAAGCTATGGATAGGGTTCTTAACCAAGATATATTCCTTATATAAGGATCCCTTAGCCTGCAATATGAATATGGATGTGATGTTCTGGATTAGGACCAAGAAGGATGCCTCTCTAGGTATTTTCTCATAAGCCATTGTTTAAAGAGAAAATTTATGAATTTATGCAATAACAATTACATCTGCGATTCATGATATGTTTAGTGGGATCTATTACTCGCCCATGTGGGTGGCCATTAGGATAAATTTTTTCTCTTGATGTTTCAAAATTTCAACTAGTACCTTATCAAAATTGAAAAATGGCTAGCCTTAAATGGCCATTATCCACACTATAGTTAGTGTTTTCTTTATCTAGCGTATTCATCCAATGAAGATGGGTCATCGAGTATGAGGTACACTAACCATTTTTATATTCAAGTGATTTCATTTAATGTTTAAGTACATTCTACTATGGATCACAACCTGAATTGAACGATAGTTTGCTTTTGAATATGCACTTTTTCCCTTGCTTTTCCTTGGTGGCTATTACTTGCCCTTAGTCCAGTGTGACTTTTTTTGAGGCCTTTCATTCACTTTATAGGAGGGGCACAAATAGGAAACTTTGATTGATGTTCCATGTCCATGGTAATTCATACTTAACACCTTCCATAAACCCCATATATCCTCATCCCAGTTGTGTTTATTGTCATCTATTAGTAGTATTGGTTGCCTATTTTCCTTATCCTTGAGTAAGGCCCTAAAAAAAATTCCCTTCGAGGTTGATGCAATAGAAAGAAAATAAAAGCCATGATCCATAATGCTAAAATGAAAAAGATTGGAAGAGATGAATACAAGTGTGTGGAAAAAATCCTAGCTTGAGCTCTACCCCCCTCATTATCCCTCATCAAGTGATAATGAATATCCCAACCCCAGTGCACAAGAAAACAATTCATATTTAAGGGATAAATGATGTAACATTTAAATATTTTAACCCATGTTAAGTGTGTATGTGTGAAAAGGAAAATTAATGATGAAAAATTTGCACAAGAGTGGTGGTAAAAATTGACCAAGGAAATGAGTAACTTGGACCCCATGGTTAATCTATCTTCATATCATAACACTCAATGATGTTGTGAATTCCATAGCTAGTACAATACAACGACACCCTCCATAAAGAAAACCCCATATTGTCTCATTGATCACTGACACCTACTTATTAATGGGTTGGCCTAGGAACTTCTCCTCCCCTTGGGATTGAAGGCACCTAATAGGGCTTGGTGATGACCCTCCCATACCTAAGCAACGTAACTTGTTTACAAGTCATAATCTAGGAAACCTTTGAATATGATGCTTGTATGTAGTATTGTTATGTATTTAACATTGAATATGGTCTACTATAATACTCTTATGGTTTGTGCACCTATAATGTTGATTTCACTTGATTTTGAGTGTGTTTCTAGACTTTTTCTCCCAAGTACATATGCCATCCCTTGTAGGATTGTATATTGCTTCTCTAGCACCTCGAAGAGGATGTTAAATCCCACTTGATGACTTCATTGGGAACTTTTGACCTAGGATGTTGACCCTATTATTAGGGATCATTGACCTTGGGATGTTATAGGATAATTTATTATACTCTTCTCTCCCTCCATGACCTTGAATGTTTCCCTATAGAAGTAGGATCTCTCCATTACAACTAATGTATCCCATAATTGACAATATGCCCCAGCCTTGAATTGAACCTACTTGATGGATGTTTCCATTCTTTTGAAGTGATTTGATGATGATGATTATATAAGACCTTTATAGAGGGCATAATACACTACTTTTCATGATGACGTCATGCCCTAGCTCCATGACATCCCCCTCATGATCCTTGGATCGATGACATGGGAAATTTTTGAATGACATTTTGATGAGGAAGTCTTGATTGATGATGGGACACCATTTGATGAGGAGTGTGACCTTTTGGATGAGATGCACCCATTTGAGCCATGTATTGCACCTTTTGATGAGAGACACACCTTTTGAAGGATGACATCACCTTGAAGGGTTTCTAACTCACATGTGAGTTAATCAAGGTTTATGTTTATGTTTTATCATTGACTTAGCTATCTTTGGGGGTTGGTTGTGACCTATCTAACTTGTAACCACAATTAAATATTATTATAGGGATTTTAGACTAAATTAAGAGAAATTTGATTTGGTTGACTTCATATAAATAAGGAAGGTCGAATTCTCTAAAATCATATCGTGACACACTAGGGTATTTCTTAGGGGTAAAATATAGGTAAAAGAAAAAATGTTATGATAATATTTCTAGGTGGCAAAATATTTTATATCATTTAAATATATCATATTTCACCCTATTTCAATACCATATTACTTTTTTTTTGGGTATAAGTAGTTACACCATATATATCATAAGGGATAATATTTAAAATTTTTAAGGGGACAATATAAATAAGGAATTGTATTTACTTATTTTTAATTGGAAAAGATCGACTTGGAATCATATTTGTCTATTTTCAAGAGAAGGAGACAATTTTTTAATCTAGATAGTTTTCAAGCCCATGGTATTGGGTGGTCCATGGTATTTGATGTGATAAAAGCATGTTGAAGGGTTAAATCATAGAGAGTTACTCATGGTATTCACCCAGGGTATTTAATATGATTAATCCTATTTAAAAATTTGGCATACATTATTATAAGATGTCTCAAGTGGCAAGATTGACCATCGAGAATGAAATTATCTTATGTGTTTTTCTATCATAGTTTTTGTTAAAATCCATGATATGAAAGGTATGTACATAGTGACTTTTGGTAAAGTATCAATGCAATAACATTTTATGTTTTGTATTTTTCTACCATTTAAAATAATTTTAGGAAATCTCATAATGGTATCATAGAGGTTATGTAATTTTATAAAGGTATTTTTTAAACACCTTATCTGAAGAAAGGATTTATATGAACTTATATAATTTTCATTGAACGAAAATGATTTATAATTGGAAATATAATTTAAATGGTCCAATATATAATGACAAATGGATTTTTAATTTTGGGTTCTGTATTCTTAGATAATGTTTCATTGAGCTAATTCTACCTAAACAAATGATGCTATTTTAATTAGCTTTATGCTTGAAGAAAAATATTTTTAATCGAGTAATATAAATAGATTATATTTTAAATGTTTCTAAATAAATATGGTGAAAAATAATTTTATATGAACTTATATAATTTTGGTGGAGAGAAGTAATGAATTAATGCCTATCATTTAATATATCATTGTATTTACTTGAATAAGTAATGATTTTAGCATGTTAGCCCGTTGATAACTTATATAGTAAAAGCTTAAATACTTATAGGAAGGTTGGTGATGTTTTTTTGTTTTATAGGGAGGTTAGTGATGTTTTTTTGTTATAAAACAAACAGAAGGATATGCATTGTAGCTTCAAGAGTGAATGTGTCACTTTCTTATCAATAATATTCCATATGCAAATACATGTATATTTGGCTTTTACAGTTGTTGTAGGAACCTTTCCTTATTTCTTACAATAATATATTATATGACTTCTGATTACAAGTGTTTTCTCAAATTATAAATTTTTATATAAATTATGGTTATATATGTCTTTTCAATATACATTTTTTAAATTTTATTTACTTTAACCCATGCTAGAAGGTTAGAGACAACCCAAATGGCCGAATATATAGTTAAAAACCCATTTTAATTTTTGGTTTAATAATATTCATATATTATTGCACTTTTTATTGCTAAGTATTGAAGAGTATCCATTACAACTTATAAATTGTGTCTTTCCTTTACTATGTATCTTTTCATTTTTGGGGTATTAATCCATAAGCAAAGACATGTATATGGGTCTTAAGAAGATATAAATATATATCTTCTAAGTAAATTTTCCTTATTTCTTACAATAACATATTATATAATTTATAGTTTTTATATAACTTGTGGTTGCATAGATTTTTTTCAACTTCTGACTTTAATTTTATGGACTTTAATCCAAGTTTGGTACCTTTTTTATAGTCTTGCAATGTATTGATTTTACTTGAACAAATAATATTATTTTTAGTTAGGTTTTTACATACAAACTGTGTTATTATTAATTAGAGAATTCCATTTCTACCTATTCAAAATAATCTTCATAGATTTCAATAAATTAATAATTTGGTTCTTAGGATTTTATCCTTTTGAATGAGCTCTATAATCTCTTTCAATTTACCCATTTTGATCTCCTTCATAAGATTCGTAATATAATCATGGTTCACAAAGCTAGAAAGGTTAGTTTATTTTTTATCTATCTCAAATTTATTTGTTGTAGATGGGTCCTTAAAAAGGTTATTTGAATGATTAGTATCAACATCTACCATATTATGTTGAGAAAGAATAATGCTCAAATTATCAATAACTTAGTGAGTATATTTCCCTAAACTAGGGATTCATTATTTTCTCAAAATATATAGAGAAATTTGAATGTTGCGTGGTTATGAAAACCATAATCTCTTAAATTTTAGAGTTTTTTTTGGAGCTTTGGTAATCTTTTCATTTCCTCTTTTCATCCATACCAATTATATTATGAGGAAGAAAATGGTGCCAACACATGTTTGAATGAATATCAAAGATCTAAATGATGAATACTTTTCTAATGTGAAGTTTAAGTAATTGAAAGATAAAAACTAAAAAATGAGTTAGAAAGCTACGAATTGAGCAAAATAAAATTATGATCGATTAAAGTTTTCAAATATGAAATATTGATATATTTCCTTGAAATGTCCATAAGTAAGACTATAATGATAAACAACCATATAATGAGTAAATTGCAATAAAATATGTGTATTAGTTGAAACATCAAGAAAATCAATAGTTACAATATTTACCCAACATAAGAAACAATGGTCATAAATATTTGTTTAATGTAAATAATTTAATTAATAAAAATTTTCCAACGACTTTTTTCAACAAGAAATTAGTCATTGAGTTGGTATACTTTTCCATGAAAAAATTGATGATTCATTCATCTTCAAATGAATATTGAATATAATGTTTTCCTCCCTTTATAAACTTTGATAAATATCACATCCTCAAATTCTACCTTGCAGTCACGCACACATGAATATTAATGAGCACTCATTAGTGTTGAAAATAGCAACAAGAAATGATAAAAATAGAATCCATAATATTCCAATTTTAATTTGTCCTTGAATTAAAATTCAAATTTAGTCTCACCAATTGCTTGAAAATAATTAATTAATTCATTATGGATTAATTAGTTGGAGAAATTCAAGTTAGAAGTCTTTCTGAAGTCATGCGAGAGTTATCCCCTAAATTAAGGAGATTATCCCTCCCTTAATTAAGGAGATAAAATTGAGTTATATTTGAGTTGTAATTAGTTAGCTCAGTTTACTAAGTTAAGTCCAGTTAAATTAGTTCCAAACTGTTTGAGGAACTAATTGTGAGTTCAGTCAGTTAATGCATGCATGCATCCAACTAGTGTACTCTAGATAACTGAAGATTCTCTCATGAGTTACTCATGCACGTCTATTATGAGAAAGACCCAGTTGAGATTAAAGACAGGGACAATGTGCTATCAGTTGCATGTTTTCTCCTATAAAGGAACTCATGCATGTAGAAGGAACAAGGTTCCTTGAGGATTGCGCAGTTTTACAGGGTGTGAGATTAGTGTGAGAGATCAGTGTTACACTTGGTAACAAGAGGATCACCTAGAGAAACTACGCAAGGAAATAGGAGCTTGGAGTGTAGAGGAGAAGGCTTGTGAGAAGCTTTGATTGCCTGAGAGCATCCAGGAGGATTGTACTGAGAGCTGGCTAGCTATGAGAGCTAAGGCTTTATATAAAATTGATGTATTTCCACCTTGTATGATAATAAAGATAGTGGGGCTTTTAGCTAAGGCTTTCCACTGAGTATTTTTTGTGTTTCATGTGTATTGATTCTTCTTCTTATGGTTATATGTGTTCAGCTCTGATTTAGCTCGATCTTTAAGCTTCCACAAGTTTGATAGTAGAAGTAGATTATAGTATTTTGCTTTGGTATATTACATTATCGAGTTAATCTATAGTCAAATTTTCTACATAGATCTCAGAGGTAGATTTGTAGAGAATTTGCAGGAAATTCTATAGTTAGTATTTTCTGTCTTGGTCACTATGAAGCATTAGTTGAGCAAAATTATCTTGGGTGGGTTATTTTCATTGGATGCTTCTCTCTCTTAGATGATTATTGGTTATTATTTGATGATATGTGCTAATTTATTGTAAATATTTTCTTTCATATTGTATTTATTGAAGAATTAGTATTTAATACAAATTGCACCAAAGTGTAGACATCTCCTTGAACAAGATTCTCATCAAGTTTCTCTTGAGGAGCATGAGTGTAGTATCCTCTCTTTTAATCTCCAAAGAATATAAAAGGATGTTAGGATTTAAGGAATTGAGAAACATGAGCTTGATTTTCTATCTCTCATTAAAATCCATTCCATCAATCCTTTTCAATAGATTTATAGCCCTATATTCCATTAGCCCATGATAAAGGCACTAATATTATCTCTTGTGTCAATCCTTAAGATGAAAAATACAACTCTAAATTTTTTGTTTTATGATTTGTAGATTAAATTAAGGTTATGTTCCAACAAAATCTGCATTTTTGAATATTATTTACCTTGGCCCTTATTATCCTAGGGTTGAACATGGCATGCGGTCATTTTGAGAAGTAAAAATATCATTTTACATGCATTTTCAACCATTAATTAGGGATTATATATATGGTTTTTATTATTGTAATATGTGTTTTCAGCCATTGAAAATTTATCTATTTCCTTCTCTTATTTTCTCATTTCTCATCCCTAACTTTACACATGTTTATCATATAATCTAGTGTTATTTTGTTATTGTTGTAAAATTTTTGCATCTTGTAAATTGCTTATTAAAACCCTGATTTATAATAGAGAACTGCAATTTCTTGATTGCATGTGTTTGGGTACATTTTTGAGCCTCTTTTGATTGGATTATTATTTCTAGATTTAGCCATAGGATTCTTGAAATCACTCTCTTAAAACTACGCTATAAGTCACCCAAAACCCTAATACTGCATACTTATCTTAGGTGAGCCTTGTAATAGAACTCTTGGTGGGTATTTAGTCTAATTTCTTTTAGGGTTGCTTAATCCTTAAATTTACTAGGGAAGCCTCCCTTGTGGGGATTCTATCTAACCACAGAAAGTAGGGGTGTAGTTGCTAAGGTGATATTGGTAACTAACTCCTTTGTTTCTCTCTATCTAGATTGCTTAGTGAGGATTTGCGCTAAAGTTCTAGATTTTGCAGTAACATATTCTACATGATAACATAAGACCTATAGAGGGAATATTTTCCATATAATAGAAATATGGGTTAAAATTTGAGGAAAAGATGTATTAACTGTGGATATTGTGGACCAAGAATGGTTTGGGAAAAAAAGCTTTAGGTTTTTAGGCCATAATCATTGATTTTAGAGGTCATAGATCATTGACAAGACCCCATATATTGTCACAATCCTTTTAGAAGGAGTAATTGTCCTATTATACAAATAAGTATATATATTTTTAGGGGAAAGGATGAAGCACATGACACAATCCATAATATTAAGAAGAAGCTATGTATTTACATCTTAACAATTACTTCTAATGCTCATATGTGATACATAAGGACTTAAAGTTAAGAAAAAGTCCCTTTCAAAGTGATCTTTGATTTATGATAGGAATATCAAAATTATTTTTGGGATTAGGAACAAAATAAATGGGTTCTACATGTAAGACAAGATTCCATGGAAAAAGCTAAGGATTGAGGCCCCACCCTTCATTATTACATATTGTAGGCCATGCATAAGGGCCCAATCCATGAAATGGGCTCTAAACGAGTAATATTATCCCTTCAAGATGAATAACAACGTACTTTTTATGATTGGGAAGTGTAGGAATGTACCTTTTGTCGCCATGATTAGGGCTAGTGAATAAGGATACAGTCCATAACAATTACTTTTAGGCCTTATATTCTATGCATAAAGCCCTATATGTAACACCCCTTTTTAACCTCTGAGTTTTGTAATTGTAATTATGACTTATAGTGTTGAAAATGGCCAACACAGACATCTTAACAAAATTTAATTGAGATAATATGCATTTTATTTAATATATTGCCAAAAATTAGAGAAGATAGTAGCGAACATGGTGTTGGCATTATGTTGGCGTTAATTTCAACAATGGTAGCATGATTTATTGATGCTCTAATGTAGTATGCATATAGTGGGTTAGGTTTTAAACTGATGTGTTTTCCTAATTTAATGTTGTATTTGATGATGCACGGAAAAACACCTAAGAAGAGTTACTAGCATTATTTATGTTGGTTGATGTCTTACACCCTATGTAAATTACACGGTTCTTGTTACAAGACTGCGTAAATGTTGGTTGGTAGGGAAAAAAAAATTCCTTTTCCAAACCATGGCTTGAAGTATCAATGATAAAACTCATTGTAAATCATCTCTGGCTCTATGTTGATTTCTTTGACTCAATTTAATATTAACTCTCCATGGTTTCATTGTTGCATTGGATTACTATTGAATTACCCATGGTAATTCTTCATTGGCACCTTCATTTCATTACCATCAAATTTACAAGTGAAATTCCCATAATATTTCCATTGGTTGACTTGATCTGGTCATAAATAGATTTATATAAATTGACGAGTCTAGTATTGAAGGAACATGATTCATTCAGTGTAGTGGTTTTATTTTTCTTTTGTTCTAGTATAATTCATGTAGTTTTGTTGTGATGAGGGCATGTTCAAGCTAATCCATATTTTTGCATTGAAGAATTATGGTTCAGACGTGTGTAAGGCCTGAGGCCATGTTGCAATATGTAAAATGTTTCACTATTGACAAATCGACCTGAAGCAGGGAATTAACGATGCAATCACATGGTAAACTAAAAGAATTAATAATGATGCAAAGTATGGTGTGATATGATGCTCACCAAACCTGAGAAAATGAGTGAAAGAGGATTCAAAATATGATCTAGATGATGATGATCTGAGTGATGAACCAATGCGATATGGTGTATGGTGCAAGATTGTGTCCAATTTGAATCTGAGGTATGGCCCAATTCATGGAGTGAATGGTTGTGGGTCTATCTAGTGCAATCAAGTGTATGGCCGTGGACCAATTGTGATGGTCATATCTAGTGCATGGTGTAAGGCAGTGCAAAGGTGTCTAAGTCCAATGGTGATGTGAATTGATGACTATATAATCCATGACTGTCATTGAAATTTGGAGAATCTAGTAATATAGAGGAAGTTAATCAAGTGTATGGTTGCATCTTCTTTGATTTGACACAAAGGTAAGAAATTGGGTGCATGTGACTATTCTGGAAAGAAGCATGGCTCGACTTAGTGAGTAAATAAGTGTTATTTGGTCAAGATCTTGAATTGTATTCTCTATGCAATGTTGGTCTTTGTATCATAAAATTTTATCTTTTCTGGTATAAGGCTGAATGATTAATTGTTGTTTTTGATGTAGGGTGTGATAACATATCTCTGATATGGTGAGGGAAGTCTATGAATGGTGATGATATGCTCTATCATCAGAGTGATGGCATTGAATGCAAAAATTCGTGATTCAATTGATGTGAACATAAATTAGAATATGTCTCTATCTATGGGTATGTGGTTTAGGAAATAGAGTTGATTTTTCCTAAAGGATCATTTGTCGATAGCTGGGTTCATGATCCATAATTGGTTGGTGTGAAGTGTGTGAGAATATTTGAGGTACTAAAGCATGGCATAAACTTGTGATCATACATGGCTATGGTATGAATTCACCCTTTGAATTAAACAATTTTTGAGCTTGTTCTAAGGAGCTTGTAGTATATGTCTTAAGTAGGACTTGATGAGGCTACATGGATATGGTGGTTCTAGAGTTACTTTTGTGATAGAACATGAGAACTAGTATTTGACGATTAGAACAAACTTAGAGTTTGAAATCGATGTTTAGTAGTTTTCTACTCTAACCTATTGTTATGAATGTAACTTTTACTAAGAGTGGTGATTGATTTGGTTACAAGGGTTTGTATCATAATTAATTCTATATATGTTCGTTCCTACGATGAAATAAATGTTGATATTTAGAGATGCAAGGCCAAATTTAGAGACAATTTTATGCTCTTGTTGAAGAGATTATTACTCATAAGAGAATCATAGTTTGAACCTCATATGTTGCTATGTCGAATAAGCTCAAAGGTACGGTTGATCTTGATGACATGCAAATATTTTTGATCCATTATAGGTATTATTGATTGAATTTCCTACAAAGATTCTTAAAAGTACACTACTGAGTATAAAAAAACATATTGTTGTTAGAAATTAAATAAAAGAGCAATGGAAGACATAAAATATTGCAGAAACACAAACACATAAAAGCATAAAATAAGATAGACACAAATATACATGCTTCACCCAATTTGGGCTATGTCCATGGAGAAACAATTAGTCCTCCCTTTTATATTATCCAATAAAATGAAGGGATACAATCTACAACAAATCTGTTATAACTTCCTCTTCACTCTCACATAGTCTACTCTCTTTTTCACACATAGAATAATACACAACTGCAATACAATTCCCTCATATAAAATGAGGGTTACCTTTTAGGGAAAAACCCCTAAATTAACATAACTTCTACCATCAATATGTCGCCTAGTGAATGGGCCAGATTGACTACGAAATTATAATATTTTACAATGATTTTTTTCTCTAATTTTTTTCTTCGGAGGTAGTGCCCCCAAACCCTCACCAAAGGGGGGATCCAAAGAATTGATGTTGCACGCTCCCATCCCTGCACCCCCTAGACCCCTTAGCGATGCTAGTGGGGTGGGGGGCACACCCCCTCATCAAGGAGTGGCATCCAAACGCGGCTGGAACATGACCTTTGAATCAAGAAGATAATTAGGCTCCACACCCAACAATTACAAAGACATATTTAATAGAGACATGGTGCCCAAAATGTTGTTCTACCTCTGATGAAGAACTTTCTTATAATTTTTCATAAAATTCACTGATTAGGCTTAGTTGACAAATGTGTTAAGTGTGTGATGAGTACAATTTATACTTCAAAACCATAATTAGTTTATTTCTATTGTCAATAGAGTGTTTTGCAGGATATGTTCACTTTTCTATCATTCAAGGCATGCTTTCCATTTATCTTTCAAGTTGTTGAAGTGTTGACTAGTATATGGCCATAATTTCTTACTGTTTATTGCTGATGACAGGGTCTGTTGTGTTAGTATGACCATGGTGTTGAGCTTGTTGATGAGCCCCAAAAATGGGTAACTTATTAGGCTCATTTTGCCTATTATTATCGATTAATCCACCATTCTTCATAGTTCTATCCATGCTTTTGAATATATTTATGTTAATTGAATGAATGAGAATAATCACTTGACCACAACGTCTAATACGCTTTTATTGCAGATTTTTAGACATCTTTTGGACCAAGGTCAAGCATTTATTAGCCAGTTGATAGCCAAATACAAAGGAACAAGGGTAGGATTCATAGGAAGGGTGTATCCAGCACTAAATTACCCCTTCTTCGAGTTCTCCACCATCAGCTTGGAGTTCAACAGCCAACCAAAGATGATTTCAAGGGGCAGCCGAGTAGATTTTGTGAAGTGGTTGATTAACTGCAGCCTTGAGTAGCCAAGCCCCTAAAGTTAAGGAGGGCTGTTGGGAGTCCTCATAGTGCATAAGTAGGTAGGCTTCAAGCATTAGTAGTTTAGCCATTGAACAATTGTTTTTCGCACTTGAGTGCAGCTCTGCCTTTCAGCTCAACTTCGAGCTTTTGCTGTAACAGTTTTGTGACATGATTATTTTTTGAGTAATGGAAACAAATTTCACCTTGTACCATATTTGAGCTTTCTTAGGAGGCTGTAGCTCTTGGGGTTGAGCCCAACCCAAATGCCAGTACCTCCTTTGTGTACTTTTATATGTTTTTACTGCATTCATAGAATAATTTATGCTATTTAGATTAAAATCTTGCTTTGTTACTTAGGTCGTTTTTGATGATTGAAATAACTTTTCATGCTTCAGGTTGATTTGATAGTTTGGTAAATGAAAAGACCTGCAAAAATGCCACCAAGAAATCCTTGATCTCATCTCTCCCCCCTTGGGACCATGAGCTGAGACCAAGGCATACTTGCTGCCATAAAAACACTGTTTTTGCCTCTTCATGCAATTGCTAGTGTTAGATTTTTAGTTAGGAAAGTTGATACCAGTTGTACTTGCATGTTTAGAATCTATTCTTGCTTAGTTTCCATAGTTATCTTGCATGATTTTCTGCCAATAAACTTATGTTCATCAGGGTTCTCGTTTTTAGGTCAAATTAGGTCAAAATAGCTAGATCTTTGGTTTTCCTAGTCATTGTTTGATCAGTTTTGGAAAATAGTGTGTAGAACACCTGTAATACCTCCTTGAATACCCTTCCTCCATCATGTAACCTGATCTAACCCCTACTCCAAGATTCCTTCCCTTCATTTGCACATTTTCCCACTTTGCCATAATTTCTACATTCTTGTGCATCATTGCTCCCTCCATCCTTAAACAAATCCAATCACCTTAATCACTCCTTAGCCTCATTCACCAGGTCCTATACCCCTTAACATCCTTATTTATCCTTCATGTCCACTTTCCCACCATTTTTCCACCATCAACCCTCCAAAATCCTCTTTTGGATCTTTTGGATCTTCCTGTAGAACATCCTGTAGAACCTCTGCAGACTTCCTGTAGAAGTTCATGTGAGCGATTTTTCGAGATTTGATCACTGCGAAACACTATGGAAGGGTGTTTGGGACCCCTTAGGCCCTTTTATCACCTTCCCAACCTCCTACAATTTCCCACTCCATTTCCTTTCGCCAATCAACCTCTGCACAGTCAAAAATAGTCAAAACACATGCATAATAATTCTGCGAAATTACTCAAAAATGAAAAAAGATATTTTTTTCATATTTCTCTTTAGAAGTAGCTTAGTCACATGCATTTTACCTTTCCAAGAGTGAATGGCATCTATTTCCATTGCTTTCATCTATTTTCTTGCACCAGTAGGGCTAGTCAGTAAAACTAGGGTTTGCTAGAGTTTGTGTTTCTTTTCAGCTTTCAGCTTCTTTATGCAAGTAGACTAGCCTCCTTTGAGTTAGCTTTCATCCATCACAGTTAAAAGCTTCTTCTAAGAGCTCATAGAAGTTGGCTTAATCTCCTAGCGGACTTGTGCCAGTTGGTCAAGTGACAGCCTGCGGCAAGAGCTAATGCTTGTGCATTTCCAAGTTTGTTACGAACAATCGAGTTGATAAAAGTAAATAAGGGATTCCCAGGAGTTGCAACATCATTGCTGCAATACTAGAGCCCACCATCTTTTTGGCACTGTTGCCCGGGAAGCATCAGAGTATTTGTGATTGTTGCTTTTCTTCTATTTTCTACTGCAACCTTCTGCTAAGTAGTTTATTTCAGCAAGAGTAGAGTAGCTGTTTCATTTCGATTTTGCAATTTCATTTCTGCAAAAGTAGATTAGAAATTTCTTGCTTTCCTAGACTAGCATTTCAATTCTGCAAGCGTAGATTAGCATTTCAATTCCGGAATTTCAATTCTGCACGTGTAGATTAGCATTTCAATTCTGGAATTTCAATTCTGCAAGCGTAGATTAGCATTTCATTTCTGCAATTTCATTTTAGCAAGCGTAAATTAGTCATTTCCTGGTTTCATTTCAATTCTTCAATTTCCATTTCAGCAAGGTTTATTTTAGTTAGTTGCAATTTGTTGTTCAATCAATTTCAATTTTGCAGGTACAAGTAGAAAAAAACAAAAATCAACAAAAAAATATTTCATTTCATGCCTCGTAGGAACAGAGACAATTCAAGAAAATTCTTACCCAACACCCCCACCACATCACTGAGTCACCCTTCTCTCTTCTTCGGTGGCAGTGAACCTCCAGAGATACATGAAGACCCTCTAACAAAAGAAGAGTAAGAAAACATTCCTCCTGAGACCATGGATGAACACAGGAACGACATAGGTGATGAGGAGAGAATAGAAGGTGCCTTTCCCATCTGAAAAACCAATGGGGACACGAAAATGAAAAACATAAGTCCCTCAGCCTTACCTCACTTCCATGGATTGACCACTGAAGACCCTGATACCTTCTTGTTTGAGTTTGTTGTCCTTTGTCGAACCTATGACTATGCAGAAGACAAGCAGAAGTTGAAACTCTTTCCCTCTACCCTCAAGGATGCAACACTATGCTAGTTCATGGGGTTACCTGGAAACAGTATCAAACTTGGGCTTAGATGCAGCAAGCCTTTAACAACAAATACCAGGATTACTGTAGGTCAAAGGAAACGAAGGGAGAAATATTTCGGATGACCATGGGAAGCGATGAGTCTTTAGAACATTACGAGGAAAGGTTCCAACTCAGTTATAAAAGGGCCAGGTGCACACTTGACCCTGAATCTTTGAAGCTGGTTCTACTCCGAGGAATCCTTGAAGACCTTCTAGATACCCTCAATTTGCTGGTTGGAGGAGACATCTACCAACTACCTTATGATGACATAAAGACTGTGTTTAGAAACCATTCTAGGGCAGCCCGGAAAAGAGGTAGAGGGAATCAACTCTCAGCCAGCGCCACCTTCACCAAACATGAGTTTGTAAATCAGATGGAAGACCTTAAAAGTGAGATGAGACAGACCATTTCCATGCAATTGGATACTTTCCGAGTCCAACAGAAGAAAGAGGAAGCTAAGAGGGCTTTGGCCATCTTTTGTCCCAGATGTACAAGGAAACATCCTCGGAACGAGTGTCCATTGCACTCAGTAGAGGTATGTTTCGTTTGTGAGGAATACCACCCTACAAACTAGTGCCCAACCTTACCTGGACTTAAAGCTATGTACCAAGGGACTGAAGGAGCCATTGAACTGCTCTACTTCCTAAACCAAAGGAGGCCACATGGATCCAGACCTTACCAGCAGGGGATGCAAGGGGCATCCTAGACTTATTACAACCCCAACCAATCCTCTCACATACCTTCTTGCAGTCCCCCTGCTCATCCTTCTTGGTCCGCACCCCCTCCTTGGTCATATCCATCTCAATACCATACTCAACCTGTTGTTCATTCGTTTCATTCTCATGTTCAGTCCCAACCTCAGTGGAATGCACCTCAACAGGGGTGGAGGCCCCAATACAACTCTCCTCCTGCCATTTTGCCTCCACCACCTACTCAACCACAACCATTACCTCTTGCTCCTCCGAGACAACCCTAGATGCCTGCCCAACCGAACCTGAACCCCAATAATAGACATGCCCAATAGGTATATACTAGAGAGACAACATGCCCTACCTATGTTTTGGAGATTCAGGAGATCAACCTATGATCTAGGAAGGTCCTCCCAGATAGCCAACCTCCTCCTAAGGATGATGAGGAAGGAAGAGAAATAGGAAAGTGAACCCAAAGTCATTCCACCCTCTCCTGAGAGACAAACTGGAACCACACCACCAAACCCAGAAGAGACTGAACTTCTGGGCGAGCTTAAATAGTTATGTGTGAAAATACCACTTCTCCAGGCCATAAAAGATGTACCAATCTACAACAAGTTGATTAAAGAGAAGTGTTTCAGGCACCCAGGCAGGCGCAAGAGAGATGCCCCAACTATCAATGTCATAGGGAAACTGTCCAACCTAATGTTGGGACAAGTAATTTGTCTGAAATATCTGGACCCTGGGAGTCCTGTAGTCGATGTCCACATCAATGGCACCATAATCCCCCACACCCTGATTGATCTAGGGGCTACCATTAATGTGATGACCAGGGACACTATTCTGAAACTCAACCTTTAGAGTTCCCTAAGAAAGACCTCGACAGTACTGCAGTTAGCAGACCGCTCCACTGTGACCCCCGAAGGGATTGTGGAAGATGTCATGGTCTCTGTTAGTTCTTGGGAGTACTTGGCAGACTTCTTGGTCCTTCAGCCAAAGGGAAAACTCACTAGATACCCCCTCATTCTGGGAAGGTCTTGGTTAGCCACTACAGATGCTTACATCAGTTGTCGAGTGGGGAGCATGACCATCAAGAATGGGCCTATGTCCAAGTAGCTAGTCCTATATCCTCCGGCCCAACCTTTGCTAGAACATGACTTACCTCTCTGGTTGGAGGAGGAAGATGAGGATGAGGTCTACCCTACACCAGTGTTCACAGTGGAAGCCCCCAGGGGAGGTCCTCACACCGAGGATGACCTTATTGAGAATTTGATTCAGGATCCATCTCCCAGCGTGCTACCATTGGAAGAGTTGGTGGAAGACACCTAGGCCAGTACTTTAGTGGATCTCTGTGTGGCTGATCTGACCTCCCCCTAAGTTAAGAATGTGGAATTCAGCCTTGAAAGAACCTTGAAGATCAACTCATCCCTATCCCCCTCTCAGGAGAAGGAGCTGTGTAGCTTATTGAACCGCCATTTGGATGTTTTTGCTTGGAGCTATAAGGAGATGAAAGGAGTCCACCCTTTAGTCTATACCCATCACATTTACATTAAAGAGGATTGTAAAACAGTTAGGCAGCCTCAGAGGAGAATGAATCCAACCCTTAAAGACATTGTCAAAGAAGAACTGCAAAAGTTGCTGGATGCAAGATTCATTTACCCCATCTCTGACAGCGAGTGGGTTTCTCCTCTAGTGCTTGTGCCCAAGAAAAACGGGAAGTGGAGAATCTGTGTAGATTATTGAGAACTTAAAAAAGCTACCAAGAAGGACCATTTCCTTTTACCTTTCATAGATCAAGTGTTAGATGGGCTGGTAGGGAAGAAATTCTTCTCCTTCCTAGATGGGTTCAACGGGTATAATCAGATCCAAATCAGCCCGGAAGACCAAGATAAGACCACTTTCACTTGTCCATGGAGTACCTTAGCCTACCGGGTCCTTCCCTTTGGGTTATGCAACGCTCATGCCACTTTCCAGAGAGAAATACTGAGCATCTTTCTTGAACTGGTTCACGATTCGGTGGAAATCTATATGGATGACTTTACTCCTTATGGGTCCAACTTCCAAGAAGCATTGATTAATCTGGGAAAAGTTTTAACCAAGTGTATTGAAATGAACCTGTCCCTCAGTCAAGAAAAATGTGAATTTCTGATCACTGAAGGGGCTGTGCTAGGTCATACAATTTCTCAGCAAGGATTACAGGTGGATCCCAACAAGATTGCTATCATCCAAAGAGTTCCACCTCCTCAGAAGGTAAGAGATGTTTGGAGCTTCCTAGGCTTAGCGGGGTGCTATAGAAGATTCATTAAAGATTTCAACAAGCTAGCCTCTCCATTATTTGGTCTTTTGGGGAAGGACATTGAGTTCATATGGATTGACAACTGTTAAGAGGCTTTGGATGCATTGAAAAGTAAGTTGGTAACTACCCCAATCTTGAGAGGTCCAAACTGGGCCCTACCTTTCCACATTCACACAGATGCCTTGAACAAAGCCATAGGAGCAGCCTTAGGACAAGTTGAAGAGAAGCTACCATATGCCATATATTTTGTCAGTAAAAACCTGTCCAAGGTAGAACTAAACTATACTGTAACCGAGAAAGAGCTCTTAGCTGTAGTCCATTCCCTAAACAAGTTCAGACACTACATCACTAGTTATCAGACATTCGTACACACTGATCATGCTACAATTAGATATTTAATGAATAAACTTGATGCAAATGCTTGTATCATTAGATGGTTACTTTTATTGTAGCAATTTGATTTGACCATTGTTGATAAGCTAGGTAAGGAAAATTTTGTTGCTGATTTTTTGTCTAGAATAGATTTGTCTGCAGGTGAAGAAGGGGTGGTGGACGATCAAATGCTAGATGAACACCTGTTTGCTATCTCAGTACTCTCTCCATGGTTTGCTGATATAGCAAATTACTTGGTTTCGACACAGTTCTCGCCACACCTATCCTCAAAAGAGAAGAGGAATATTGTGAGGAAAAGCGCCCCATTCACATGGATTGGGGGTAGCCTGTTTAAACTTGGCCTAGATCAGATTTTGAGGCGTTGTGTTAGAGAGGAGGAAGTTTTTGACATCCTCCTCACCTATCATGATGGGCCCTGTGGGAGCCGCTTTGCAGCGAAAAGAACCACCTTCAAAATTCTACAAGCAGGCTACTATTGGCCCACTCTTGATCAAGATGTCAGGAGATACATCAGCCGATGTGACCGATGTCAAAGGATGGGGAAGCTGACTCCCATGGATGAAATTCCCCTCCAACCTCAAGTGACTTTCGAACCATTTGAGAAGTGGGGCATTGACTTTGTGGGTCCTATCAACCCTCCTTCGAACCAAAAGTCTTACATCATTGTGTGCACGGACTACCTGACAAAGTGGGCAGAAACAAAGGCAATAAAGGCAGCAATAGAAGAAAAGGTAGCTGAGTTTTTGAGGGAGAATATCTTCTACAAGTTCGGTTACCCAAAAGAGTTAGTCATAGATCAAGGAAGTCAGTTTACTTCTAACCTAATTGAAGACCTACTCGCTCATCAGAGGATCAAGCATAGAACTTCCACCCCTTATCATCCACAAGCAAATGGGTAGGTGGAAGTCACTAACAGAGCTTTGGAGGAGATTTTGACTAAAGTGGTCAGCAGCAACTGAAAAAATTGGGTAGATCGCTTGGTTGAGGCCACCTAGGCCTACAACACTACTTGGAAAACTACGACAGGTTTCACACCCTATGAGATGGTCTATGGGAAAAAGGCTTTTCTTTCCATAGAATTTGAATATAACACCTTGAGGTTGGCAGCTCAGCTGGACCTAGATCTTACCATGCACAACAAGAAAGATTGCTTCAGTTGAATGGACTAGATGAACGGAGAATGCAGGCCCTTCTCCACTCAGAGGTGGTCCAACTTCAGAGGAAGATATGGCATGACTGGTACCTTAAAGAAAAAAAATTTCAACCAGGAGATTGGGCACTGTTATATGATTCGAGATATAAGGATTTCAAAGGGAAGTTGAGGACAAGATGGTTGGGACCATATACAGTGGGGAGATGCAATGACAATGGTTCAGTCCTTATCAGGACCATTGATGAAGAAGCCATCCCTATTCTCATCAATGGGCATCAATTGAAAATCTATAGGAAGCCCCTTTCTAAGCAGGAGTTCATTGAAACTCTAGATGAATTAGTATTGGTAGTGGAGCAGGCCCTTGCCTCCACTCTACCAACACCTTGAAATATATATATATATATATCTATATATATAAGATCCTTGGGTGAAAACCTCGTGGAGGTGCCCCAACTATCTTGAAAGAAAAAAAACAAACAAAAAAGGGAAAAAAGAAAGAAGAAAATAGAAACCTAATTTCTATTGAATAATTGCAGGTTGCAGGAAGGACATTGTAGGTTAGGAGGATCGCACAAGACAAGGACAGAGGTCAGCACCAGGCTACCAACATCCCTCACCATCCATTCCTCCATGGCCACTACCCTTTCCTAAGATTTGGTCTCATTCGGACTAGGATTTCACCTTCTACAGAAAGTTCCTGTAGAACCTGCAAACTAGCTAGAATTGATCTCCGAAGAGGACCCAAATGTTGGGAACCTGTCCATGAGGCCTGTAAACATCCTTGTTTCCATCCATCACCACATGTCACCTTTTTCCATCTCCGTACAGCTCCATTGCACTCATTTATTTATTTATTTTTTTATGTTCCTGCATAGTCACACACAAAAATCTTGTTTTTTCAGACTGCTAGCAAGAACTCCTTAATGACAAATCAAGTAGTAGTTTTACTCCCCATACCTGTTACCCTCCATCTAGATTCCTCATCTACCAAGACCCTTGTCTATAGTATAGCCCTGCTCATTCTAGCTTGCATTCCAGGAGGAGAAGCCGCCACAGGACATCCTACAGGAATCCTGTAGCAGCTGATCCCGCTGAAAGACATACTCCAGAGACAAGCACAACAAAGTATGGTAGAAGAGACATGAATGAAGCTCTTCTTGAATGTAAGAACATCAGTAGCAGCAGAGGCCAAGCATGCAGTATGCATGTAGCAAAAACAAATGAAGGAATGGGGTTCCAGAACCTGAAATCTGCATAACACAGCCGCGACCACGCAGGTAAGTGCCTAAACTCGTTCTTCAATTGCATAAATCATATTTTAAAAGCTGCATGATTATGGGAATGGTCTGGATTGGGTGAAATCAGTGGCCAATCAATTGGCCACCCTCGGCCAGTTGCATATCCTCGTGAGATCCAAACAAGCCTCGTTACATTCAAAAATTGTCGATTAGATGTGCAACTAGCCGGTGTGGAGTGTCCATTTAGAGAGAAATCGTCGGGACTAGTAGTGGTGGTGGTGGTAACGGAAGAGCGGAGGTGATGGTGGTCAGAAACACACAAAAACATTATGGTTGTGACATTGGATCAAGGGTCCGGTCTGGCCACCTCACCCTTGCACCACGAATCACGCTGCAATTAAAGGACGCTCAGTCGAGACATGCACCACCATCTGTTCATTCTGCACTTAGGACGTTCTCGATTGGAGTACGTATCCACCGCTTCCAAAAATAGTTAACCAATCATCCTCCACCAGTTTTTTAGCCTATTTTAAAAAATCTCCCACTTATCGGGCTCTAGCGGAAGCGTAATTCCATTCTACAGGAATCGGGAGCCTTCTACAGGAACGGTTCTATAGGAAAGTCAGAGAACCACTCGGCAGGAGGGAACCCATATTTTTCGTTGAATTTCAAGCTCCAAATGAGGTAGGCCCAAGAGAACTTCTTTGTGCATAATTTGTTGGTGTAAGGTGGTGAATTGAACAACATCAGTTTGAAAAATAAAAGTCTACCTGTGTATTCAACAAATTGTGCAAGATTGCTTGCATATTTCACTGTATTTGCCTAAGTTCTTTCTCTGCACTCCGAAATCTCCTCATCATTTTTAAAATTCTCCTCTAAAGAAGATATATGCTGCAGTAGAGGCCACCCTGTGTGCATGAAAAACTAAATTTACATATCTATTTATGTGTTGAGAAGAGAATTTGTGCCCGTATGCTCTATTTTGCAAAAACAACATTCTCCTTTCAATAAACCGACAGTCAAATTCTGGGTGAAAAAAATAAGGGAATTATTGCTATATGGTATTGTTAGGAACACAAGAGAAACTCCTCCCTGGGTTTATAAGACACCAAATTCAGCTATCCTCTGTTTTAGTGATTGACTGTTGATTTCCTGAGCATTTTCTTTTCTGATTAATACATAAGAAGAAAACTCAACACCATGCCAGGGGGATTCATAAGGAAAGAGCCCTCAGACTCTAGCTGTTGGCATTATGATACATATGTTGTACTTGATGGCAACCCACTCATCTCAGATGATAAATTATAGTGCAGCAAAGTTATTTTTTGGTTCCACAAGTCTCCCACACAAAAGGTGTGAACCAAAAGTTCACGCACTTTCATGCAGAGAAAAGTTTCTTTCATGCAGAGAAAAGTTCATGCACTTTCATGCAAAGAAAATTTCACACACTTTCATACAGAGAAAAGTTCACGCACTTTCATGCAGAGAAAAGTTCACGCACTTTCATGCAGAGAAAAGCGCATGCACATGGGAAATCTTATGGTTGGTTCATGGTATTTAGCCCTTGGTATTTGAACCTATGGTTTTGGGCCATGGTATCTCATCATAAGTGTTGATCCCAAGTATTGGGTCCATGGTATTGAATTGTTATGGTTTTTGGTCCGTGGTATTGTGAAAGGCCTAAGGCTATAAAAGAGGAAGGAGATCATTTGGCAATGCATCTTCTGAATTATTGAATATCTGATAAAGTGCTTGATCTAGAATATTGTGATTGGGTTATGGTGCAGATCTGGATCTGAATGAAGAAGGAATCTGAGCACAAGGAGAAGGATAAGTTCTATTGATGGGTCAAAATCTTAAGGCTGGAATAGTGGTATCTCTATATGATTTTGATCTGTGATATGTGGTGCATGCTTGATCTATAAATTTGATAATCTGGGTTAACTAATATCTGAATGTTTGAAAGAATGAATTTATAGATCTGTACGCAGGTTCAGTGAAGCGAAGAAGCGTATACATGTTGTTCTTGCAAGGGAAAGTCGCGTATACACAGGTCGGTATTGACATAGAAGCGTATGCACGCAGGTTTCTGAATAGTGAAGTAGCGTACATCTCTTGATTTATGCTCTAGCTGCTTCTGTTTATTACTACAGTGTTCTGGGTTCAGAAGTGGGGTGTGATTACTGTTATTATGATTTGGGTATAGTCGTTAGAGAAGTGTTTATTTTGATTCAGTTTTGATTGGTGAAAAGGTGATTGGTTGATGCAGAAATTCTTGATGTTTGATTGATGTTATTTGTGGATCCAATTTGAAAATTTATGAAACGTGGTCCCTGGAAGGAAGAGAAGGTTGTAGTCTTCAGCAGGTAGCAGCCTGCATACTAGTATCTCAACTAGTACAAGAACTAAGGGGGTTGTAGCTCCCTTCCAGAAGAAGCTGGAAAACGAGAGAGGGTTGTAGATCTCTGCAGGTAGAAGCCTGCGTACTGGTAAAGGACTGCACCAGTATAGAATCATTATAAAAAGAAGTTTCTAATTGAAAAGATAGAGACATATTGTAGCAAGTGGTTTTCACCCACATTAGGTTTCCACCTTATATCTTGTGTTCTTGTGTGTGATTGTCTTCTGCTCTATTTTTCTATTCCTGGTTACTGTTCATATGATCCTAATGCACAAATTAATATTCAACATCTGTAGAATATTTTAAATTATAAGTCTATATGGTATATGCGGGTTTCCTTATCTGTAGTTGCATATATATGTGGTTTTCTCTAGCTGAAGTAGCATATATGTTCTAGGTTTGAAAAAGAAAATAATTGACCAGATAATACTGATTCACCCCCCCCTCTCAGTATTATTTCCAACTATTGGTATCAGAGCGAGTCCTTTAGAAGAAGCTTGATCGCTTGAAGGAAGATCTATCATCATGAGCAACTACAAGAGAGAAGCATCAATCAGGCCACCAATTTTTGATGGGAGCAACTTTGTCTATTAGAAGGTAAGAGTTACAACCTATCTTCAATCTCTTGGTACAGAATTCTGGGATATCATAGATACAGGGTACACTTTTCCATCAGCAACTCCTACAGATCCGGCTGTGAAGAAGCAGTTTGAAACTAATGCAAAGGCTGTCAATACTCTATTAGGATGTCTATCTCAATCAAAATTCGTCAAGGTTATGCAGTATAAAACCGCAAAATAAATATGGGACAAGATCGTTCTGAGCTATGAAGGAGATGAATAGGTAAAAAAGAGAAAAACTTCAAACCCTCAGAATTCAATATGAAAATCTCAAAATGTACAATGATGAAAGTGTGGCTAACTATTTCCTACACATAGATGAGATTGTTAATTGTATGAAAAATTTGGGTGAAGAAATAAAAGAGGCTGTTGTGGTTGAAATGGTTCTGAGATCTTTGTCTTCTAAGTTTGAATCAAAAGTTTCTGCAATAGAAGAAAAGGAGAATCTACAGAAAATTACCATGTCGCAACTACACAGAATTCTAACCACTTATGAAATGAGGAAAGGGGGACCATCAGATAGAAGAGAAGCCACATTCACGGCCTCAGGAAAAGGACATTATTATGACTCAGGACATATGTCAGAAGAAGAGGAAGAATCAAATTTTGTCAAGAACCTTCAACGGGGTGCTGGAAGATTCAGAGGTAAGTTACCTTTCAAATGTTTTGCTTGTGGAAGAGTCGGTCACTATGCTGCCAAGTGTCCTCATAAAGGTAAGGAACCTGTTAGATGGAACAAGAAACAAATTGTAAATAAGAAAAGCTATTACACTCATGAAGACAATGATGGATTTTCAAATAGTGATGAAGATGAACAAGGTAATAATTATAGGCTTTTAATGGCTTTTGAAGATGATGATTTCATGGATGTTATAGATGAAGAAGGTCTTTATGAAGAGATTTCTAAACTCAAAATTTATTTAGAAGAGAAAAATATGATTATTGATACTCTGCAATTCCAATTGGCTGAAAGTGAAAAACATCGTGAAAAGTTAGAATGTGAAATAGTGGGACTTAGAAAAGAGATTGAGAAAAATAAAGCTCTTAATGTTAGATTTGTTAAAGGATCTGAAACGTTAGATGAGATTATCAAAGTACACCATTCTCCACTAATCAAGACAGGTCTAGGATATAATGAAGAAGCATCTCAAGCACAGAAGCCATCCATCTCCAAAAGTTATATTGATGCAGCAAGGAGAAGTGAACAAATTGACAATCAATAGTAAAGGCTCAATGCTTCTCACCAGGTAAATCAGGGACAATTTTATTCAAGAATGAACAGAGATCACCAAGTAAATCAGGGGCAACATGCTTTAAGGATAAACAAAAGCTACAATAGACCACAGGTAAATCATTCTCAATTTTCCTCAAGAATGAATGTCAATGAAAAGTGCAATCGTTCGGTCTGTAGGGTTGATAATCGCAGGAATTTCTTTAATGGCCAATGTTTCTCTTGTCACAACTTTGGACACAAAGCAGCTCAGTGTGTTGCCTACAAAACTATCATGACTTGAGAAACTCAAAAACAGAAGAGTATGACTGGGATCATGAAAAGGACCTACAATAACTTTTCTGCTCTTGAAAATGAAATAGAATGTTCTATTTGTAATAATTTTGGTCATGAAGATTCTAAGTGTAGGAGCAGGTTTCAACAGAAACTCAGAAGGAGGAAAGCCTCAAATATCAAAAACATGGAGAATGAAAGAGCCCACACAACAGAAATATTGGTATAGGCCTAATGCAGAAGGGCAGGGAAAATCCCAATTACATCGACACGTGGATGTTCAAAACATATGACAGGTGGATAAAGAAAACTCATCATTATTTATAGTTGCCTTGGAGAAGGAGAAGAAGGTCTCATTTGGAAATGACACCCCTGCACTCATAAAAGGTAAAGGTTCTATTCTTTTAAAATAAAATGTCAAAGCAGGAAATGTTATGTATGTTGATGGCTTAAAGCATAATCTATTGAGTGTCAGTCAGATGTGCGATCAAGGAACAAAGGTAATATTTCGATCAAATGGATGTAGTGTTTGTGATCTTGATACAGGAGAAACAGTGATCAAAGGCATAAGAACTCCAAATAATTTATACATAATAAAAGAAGGACAACAACAATGCTATCTGAGCGAGAATGATGAACACTGGCTATGACACCAGAGGTTGGGGCATCTAAGCTTCTCACAGATAAGGAAAGCATGCAAATACCAGGCAGTTCGTGGTCTTCTAGACATAAGAATTCCAGATAATACAATATGCAAATCATGTCAGTTTGGTAAGCAAACTAGAACTAACTTCCCTGAGAAGGAAGGATAAGCTAGCATGCCACTTGAGCTTGTCCATACTAATGTATGTGGTCCATCTAGGAAAAGGTCGCCTCGGGGAGAGGAATACTTTATATTATTCATTGATGACTATTCAAGGATGGTTTGGATAGGACTGATGAAGCACAAAGATGAAGCCTTCGAAAAATTCAAATCCTTCAAAGCTTTGGTTGAAAACGAATCAAATCACAAAATTAAATTCCTCAAGTCTGATATAGGTGGGGAGTTTACCTCAAATGAATTTTTCGATTTTTGTGAAGAACATGGAATAAGAAGAGGATTCTCTACAACCAAGACTCCTCAGCAAAATGAAGTAGTTGAAAGGATGAACAGAATGGTTCAAAAAATGGCTCGTGCTATGCTTGATGAGTCTGGAACTCCTGCAAATTTCTGGGGTGAAGCTGCGTTTGATGCAGTTGTTATTCTCAACAAAACAAATGTCCGGGTGAATAACACTCAAACCCCTCATGAACTCTGGTATGGTGAGACTCCTTTGGTAAAATATTTCAAATTTTTTGGAAGCAAATGCTATATCAAAAATACTGATGAACATCTTGGCAAGTTTGAACCTAGAGTAGATGAAGGCATTCTCCTTGGTTACTCTCCCCACAACAAAGCATACAAGTGTTATAATAAAAGGCTTGGAAAAATTGTTCAAAGTATTGATGTAGTGGTTGATGAAGAAGAAAACACTCCTAGGCAGGTAAGATCTGAAGATTTCAAAGATGATGAGGACTATCAATCAATATCAAATCAGATTCATGATGAAGAAGAAACCTATGAAGAAAAAACCCATGAGGATCCTGAAGAACAAATAAGGATAGAAGAAAAGACTCCATCTAGGTACATTCAGAAGAATCATCCAGAATCTCAAATTTTGGGGCAAAAAGAGGCAGGAATACAAACAAGAAGAACAATTGCAGAAGCTTCAAGCTATTTGGCATTACTTTCCTGCACTGAACCACAAAATGTAAGAGATGCATGCAAAGATGAATCTTGGGTCAAGGAAATGGATGAATAACTTGAGCAGATCGAAAAGAATAAAACTTGGGAGTTGGTTCCTAGACCAAAAGATAAGAATGTCATAGGGACAAAATGGATCTTAAAAAACAAGTTGAATGAAAATGGGGAAGTGATTAGAAACAAGGCCAGACTTGTTTGTAAAGGGTATGCTCAACAAGAAGGAATAGACTTTGAAGACAATTTTGCTCCCGTTGCTAGACTTGAGGCCATCAGAATGTTCCTTGCTCTCTCTAGCTTTCAGAAGTTCAAATTATTTCAAATGGATGTGAAATCAGCCTTTCTGAATGGAGACTTAGAAGAAGAAGTGTACATTGGGCAGCCAGATGGATTCATCCTTGGTAATGATCCAAATCTTGTATGCAGACTAAAGAAGGCTCTCTATGGTATCAAACAGGCTCCAAGGGCTTGGTACTATCATCTAGACAAATACCTTCATCAACAAGGTTTTTCAAAAGGATCAGCAGATAGCAATCTTTATATAAAAATTGAAAATAACAAATTGCTAATACTTGTTGTGTATATAGATGATATCATCTTTGGCAGTAATGAAGAAGCTATGAGTTGAAACTTTGCCTTGGTGATGCAGAAGGAATTTGAAATGTCTTTGCTTGGAGAACTGACATATTTTCTTGGTTTACAAATCCAACAAAATAAAGGCGATATCTTTTTATCTCAAGCAGATCTTGAAGAAGTATGGCATGGAAGATTCGAAACCAGTATGCACTCTTATGGTCATAGGATGCAGCCTGCGTGCAAATTATGAATCAGCAGCAGTGCATCAACCAACCTATAGGTCCATGATTGGAAGTCTGCTCTATTTAACAGGTACCCGACCAGACATCATGCATGCAGTAGGAATGGTTAGAAGATTTCAGGCAAATCCTAAGGAAACTCATCTTTAGGCAATAAAGAGAATTTTCAAGTATCTTCAAGGAACTCAAAACTATGGCCTATGGTATCCTAGAGATGCGGATCTCACTCTTCATGCTTATACAGATGCATATTGGGCTGGAAGCATGGATGACAGAAAAAGAACTAGTGGTGGTGCATTCTTTATGGGTTCTAGATTAGTACCTTGGTTCAGCAAGAAACAAAGTTCTATTGCATTATCTACAGCTGAAGCAGAATATGTGGTTGCTACATCTTGTTGCACTCAACTCCTTTGGATGATGCAAACCTTGCAGGATTTTCAAATCACTTGTACACCACCTATCTCCATCTTATATGATAATACAAGTGCAATCAGCATTTCAAAGAACCCAGTCATGCATTCAAAGACCAAGCACATACCAATCAAGTATCATTTTCTCCAGGAACAAGTGCTGGAACAAAAGGTCAAATTGCAGTATGTTCCCTCCAAGGAACAAGTTGCTGATATACTCACCAAACCATTGCCCAAGGAGACATTTGAATACCTCAGACAGAAGCTGGGGGTTGTTGATGCATCATCATGCTGTTGAATCTTGTCTGTTGTACCAGGTGGATACACGTACATTTGCCGGTCTATGTGGGTCGAATGGGTCTATCAGAGATCATCTGGCATAGGTTCAGGGGGAGCATATATTCTTCTAATGACACATTGTTGGCATTATCTTAGAAGTCCTTCGTTTGATTTCTCAAGGGTTTTCTGGTGGAGTAGATCAATGTGTGCTGGTCTGAAGGTTGATTCTGTTGATAGTTGTTCTTGTCTCTATGTCATGTACTTATTTTCATATCAAGGTCATGTAACGGCCTATTTTGGTTTCCCCACTATGTATGGGATGAATAAGTTTTGTCTATCTAGTGTATTCCCACTTGGATGGGAGATGGATGTATGTATGAGTCTTGATGATAGGAAGGTTACTTATAATGTATGGAGTCATGTTCTTTCTTGTAGAACATTTTTTTGCAGATAGCATTTCAACACAAAGCATATACAAAGGGGGATCTCATTCAAAGCTTTCCGCAAGTACTCAGGGGGAGTATGGTAGTCTACCCCTTTGCCTTTGATGTCAAAGGGGGAGAGTGATTGGTTGTTGTTACCATCAAGTCCAAAGGGGGAGATTGTTGCCATTATGATACATATGTTGTACTTGATGGCAACCCACTCATCTCAGATGATAAATTATACTGCAGCAAAGTTTACGCACTTTCATGCAGAGAAAAGTTCCTTTCATGCAGAGAAAAGTTCACGCACTTTCATGCAGAGAAAAGCACACGCACATGGGAAATCTTATGGTTGGCTCATGGTATTAGTCCGACAGTTTTTGATCCTATGGTTTTGGTTCATGGTATTGCATCCAAAAGAATTGAACCCAAGTATTGGGTCCGTGGTATTGTTTCTCAATGGTTTTGGTCCATGGTTTTAAGTGAGGCCTAGCCTATAAAAAGGAAAGGAGATCATTTGGCTAATCACAAGTGTTGAAAATCTTAAGAAGAGCACGGTCTAAATTTCTGATAATTGGTTGGTGAGACATAGTTGAATCTGAATCAAGGAGAAACCTGAGCATTATAAGTTAGATCTACTGAAGAGAGCGGCAACAGCGCAGTGCGGAGGTGCACATAACCAGAGAAGAAGCAGGTGCGGAGTTGCACAGAGTCGTCACAACAGAAGTGCTGATATCCACAGGTTTCCTTCGGTGAAGTTGCGGACCTTTCTTGAAATATATTTTAGTTGTCTTTTATCTGTTTTTGTAGAGATCTAGGTTTAAATTGGTGTCTGGTTACTGGTGTTATTTTCTGGTTACTACATTCTGAGAAGTTATTTTTTTAAAGGAGATTGGGTGATGCACATGTACATGATGTTTTCGATCCAGTTTGAAAATTGATGAAACGTGGTCCCTGGAAAGAGAAGGTAGTAGCCTTCTGTAGGTCAGCACCTACATACTAGTATTTTAGCTAGTATAAGAGCTAAGGGGGTAATAGCTCCCTTCCATAAGAAGCTGGAAAATGAGAGAGGGTTGTAGCTCTCTGCAGGTTGCAGCCTGCATACTGGTAAAAGACTGCACCAGTACAAAATCATTGTAAGAAGAGGTTTCTAATTGAAAGAAGATAGAGACATATTGGAGTAGGTGGTTTTCACCCACATTGGGTGTCCACCTTACATCTTGTGTTCCTTGGTGTGACTATCTATTTTGTGTTCCTGGTCATTATTCTATGGTTCTCACATACAGATTAATGACAAACATAAGAAGAATAAATTAAACTATAAGTTTGGAAGGTATATGAAAGTTTGAATTGTCAGATATGAAAATATTTGTATAAATTGATAAGAGTTTGATAATACTGATTCACCCCCCCCCTCTCAATATTATTTCCAACAAAATTCAAGGAGGAAATGGATGATATAAGCCTTTTGGGACACCAACCTACCTTTTTATATCTTCCCTAAAACAAATAGCTACCTAGAACTGATCAGGAAGTGTCATTCATGTTACAACCCACAGAAAAGGGCAGTAATTTCCCCAACAGGACATTGTTTATTCATAATTGATGATCAATCCATCATACGAATGATGCAAGCATCGGTTATTGAAGGAGTTTTTCATTTTTCACGTGAATTTATGATTGAAATGTACCGAAAACTTGATTTTTCTAGGAGATCTAAAACATTAGAACTTTTCATGGCTAAGAACACATCTCTGCCAAGCAAAAACCCTCCTTATTCCTCCTTTGTTTTCCCCAAAATAACCAGACATATTACCACAATTCTTTCCTACTTACTTGGCTATTGTTCTGACCAATGGCTTGATGAAGCTATTATAGATTTCCTATCTATCCTCTCAACTGAATCCAAGCCTTCTGCCTTTTCAACTTCAGCCAATTTCTAGAAGATGTAATCCATGAACAGCTTGTCAAATTTTTCACAAATGAACTTTTTCATTACTCCTCAGTGTTGGTTTACTTGTTTCTGTATTTTAGGGTAGATAGGTTCCAGTTTTCATTAAGAAAAATGAATGGGGATGGTGAACCTCAATCAGTGATATTTTGGGTAACATTAGTAATGAAATATAAAAAAGGCTTTAGTTACAAGATGTTTGTGGAAATGTTTGTCCACCTAACAATGAGCCTTCTCAGTGGGACTACAAAACCAATGATAAATGAAGATATAAAGAGAATTATGCAACTGTCTGATCAAGCCAGAACACGTGATTGGTACTTGTACTGAAACTACACTGAAATAAGAGTGTATGGATGTGAGTTGGCTCCCTACAAGCTCCCAAAGTTACTCCCCATGAAGATATTTGCATTGGAGTACATTAGGCAGATGATTAATGCAGATGAGATGCATTTTTTATCAGCTAAGAAGAAATCCAAATTCAGGATCAAGACCCAAATTGGTCCCTTCATTTGCAACATCAGAGCTATAGGAGAAGAGGTAGACAAAAGATTAAGAGAGATGAATTTCACCCATAGCTTCACATGGTCTTATGCCCCATTGGGTATTATTTCTAAGAAGAGGGTGGAAAACAAGTCCATTGCCTACATCCACACTCAAAGGCCTGAAATCGAGAAATATATGAAGCAAACAGACTGGAGGCCAGATACATTACAGGTGGCCAACGAGCAAGTAATTTCCTCTTCCAGCGCACAAAATCCACAGCAGCAGGAGAAACAATTTACTAAAGAAAGGTCCAAAAAGGGAAAATAACAAGAGCAAGGGATAAAATGGAAGATGTCCAAAGAAGACCAGTCACCAAGAAGTACTATTTTCGTGAAATAATTAAGGTTGAAGTACAGGAATAACGCTAGAAAACACATGGACATAGATAAAGGGTCACCACAACAGATGGTGATGAACATAATTGATATTCCATATTCCTCCTCAGTTGTAGGAAAATCATTTCCTTCTACTCCAATTAAAGAAATACAACAATCTCTTCAAGTGTCCTCATCTTCAAAGGTGACTGAAGAGAAAGAAGGGACAAATTTTGACACCTTCAGAGAAGTCAAAATCAAAAATGAAATACTAAAGAAGAGCACCTATGCTTAGTTTTGGAAGCAGAGTACAACTGCCCAAGGTAGACTTCTCTCTACCTTTGACTCATAGAGGGGAAAAATGCATATGGCATTTTTGGAGGCACAAACATCAGAGTCAAAAACTCCAGCAAACTACAAGCAGACTTCCTTTGAGTTTGATGTCAAGAATGTCCATTGAACTGATAAGCTGGAGATGCACAAGCAAACAGGGGAAATGATTCCATCTAGTTTAACCAGCACTTCCATGAATTTGTTCAAAATTAAGGTGGCCCTATCAAATGCTCAGTCTCAGTTGAAGATGGAGAGGATTTAATCATTGTGAAAGGACACCAGGATTAAGTTTTTGGAATACTTAGTAATAAAAAATGGATATGATCCCTCAGATACAAAAGCAGCTGAAGAAGTAATAAAGAAGAAAGAGTTAGACATTGTAGCTTTGAGGAAGCAGCTCAAGATGCCTACTACACATGACCCACTGACCAAGGAAATAGAGGAAGCAAAGAGCATAAAGGCTGACATCATGAAACTAATAGCGGATTGGTCCATCCAAATCAAAAAGATGGAAACAAAGATGGAAAATATGGTACAGGAGAAAGAAAAATAAGAACGAATGGCTAGCACAATAGTGGAGACCCTTCCTCTAATAGCCCTACCCATAAACACTCTAACATGTGCAGCCACAGGAGCAAGAAGTAGTGCAGAACAATTGGCAAGATCTATAGAAGGAATGAATATGTAGAATGAAGAAATCAAGAGGTTGGAATCCCAAGTTGGTGTGCTACAATATTAGATTAAAAGAGTTGAAAATAATCACTTGGTAGAGATGCAGAGAGCAAAGGCATTGATAAAGAAGATTCGGAGGCCAGAAAAAGAATCCTCCATTGGAAATACTCTAGGGAGGGTTAAGGAGATCATTTGGCACAAGATAATAGATCATATGAATGAAATTTGACCTAGCATCCAAATTATTTTTGAGAAAAAAGAGTTAGTAGAGAAAGCCAAAGAAGACATTTCAGCCACCAATGAGAGATATGCCAGCAACAACAAATAGAATTATCAAATTTCTTAATGCAAGAAACAAATATGAGCTGGAAGACTTGGGAGTAGCAAAGAGGATAAAGAACATACTGTAAATAAAAAAGGTGGTGACAAAGAAGAGTTTAAATTTGCATCTTCAAGAAAAATGCGAAGTTCTAGAGCTGATAGTCAACATGTTTTTCAATAGAATGCAGCCTCTACATAAAAAAGGCCTTCCCTCTTTGTTTGTTATAAATGACAAACTCATGGACAAGGGGATTATCTCAAGAAATTACAGGGCATAGCCACAGATGCTGAAAACCTGTCCAACATCAAAGGTAGCATAATAGGAAAGGATTTACTAGAAGCAACCAACAATCAAATTTAAATTGAGCATGAGCTGAAGAATATGTTTTTGGTTAAGCCATCGTTTGGAAAATAAATTGATGGTGATGAGGCTTATCAAAGATTAACCAAGATCAAAATCCCAGAGGGGGAAGCATAGAGTGAATTATGTGACTACGAGGAAGAACGAGACAATGATGACTTGAGTAACCATACAGGTATGAGTTAGCACCAGCCACGTCAGAAAAACCACTCGAGTCAAATTAATACTTCAGGCAACAACATTCCAGAAAAGAGGGACACTTGTCCCAGTTTTCTCAGCATGGGCACTCCTTGGCTACATTAGTGAATTTTTCCCTTTATTGTAATAAATAATAGATTGCCAAGTGTACAAGGCAAATCGCTATAGTTTATGTTTAAATACTTCATACATTGGGAGTATTAGGTGTTGGACCCTAGTCATTGGAATGATTTTTATATTTTGGAGCATTGTAATTTTGAGCTGGAGCATCAATAAAAGGACAGTTTATAGGATACTTGAGATGTTTTGACTTGGTGATGTTTTTATTTCTATGCTTAATGTATTTCTATTTATCCATCCATGCATATTTTATTCTTATTGTAAAGAAGAAATTATAGTTTAAGATATGTTGTTGGAGCACCTTACTGCTATTTGTGTTTACAATCTATATGTTTTCCTTTGAAGTACGATTAAAAAATACTTAAATGCTTTTCAATCCTGACTGATATCATTTTTTTGTCATTCCATTTATCACTATGCTCTAAAGATCTAGTAGGAACAATTAGCTTGCCCTGTAAATGCTCTGTAAGATTGATGCTACCAACCAGCGTGTGACTCCATAGCCTAATGGAATATATTAAAAAGTGATCTTTCTCCAACCAAATGAACAAACAAAACATTATATCACTAAAAAAAAGTTAAATTATAATTACATAGAGAGATCCCTCTCTGAGTCCAAAACATTATAGCACTAAAAAAAAGTTAAATTATAATTACATAGAGAGATCCCTCTCTGAATCCAAGAAGGCTAGGTCCTAGATGCATAAGTGGTTTGATGTATCTTTTGTGACTTCTGTCTTGCCAATATTCGAAATCAGAGAACGATAACACATACACTTAAAGGAATAAGTGAGGGGTTTCATACCTATGCCTACATGATGGTCTCTAACTGCTTTGATATTTGCATGTTGCGTTAGAAATGGTGTTTGATCTACTGATTGTTTGAGGTGCCATTTCCTATGCTAGTTGCTCCATGTTTGGCTCTAGTTAAAAAAAAAAAATATGCATTTCTTGATATGTGCTTGAATGAGCAAGGCCTATTACTACATGTTATATTGATGGTGGGTCAGGTTGTTGTTATTGGAGATGAACAGTGACCCTATAACAACTTTTTGATTTTTTTTTGGCTTCCCAAGATCAAGGAGAGTTCTTCAATTCCTCAAGATGGTCGATTCTTCATTCTGGTGCTTCCAAATGTTTTCAACTATGGTCATGTAGGCTTTGTGCAGAATGTTATAGGATTGGATTTATTGTTGTAGAAGTCACACATACCCCTCTATGATCACAATAACCTTCATATAATTCATCCAAAACCTCTGATAATTCATTTTAAGCTCATAGACAAGGATTAGAACCCTTGGTTATGGTGAATATAATGAAAGAAGGGGTAGAAAATTTTTTTTTTTTTTTTTTTTTAATGGATAGAGGTGGATATTTTTGTGGAGAAGTGGCTAAATGGGCTAAAGGACGGGTAATTGTAGTGTGGTGGATTTGTCCCTTTGTTCCCCCATGGAAAATGTAGGATATGACCCCTTTCTATATGTTGATCACAATAATGTAGAAAATATGGACAATCCTATAGCATTTTAGGATAATCTTGTGGTAATTTAGGACTAAGAAAAAATTTAGTGGGATATGTTTTCCTGGTGATGGAGGAACTTTGGGAGGTTGACAAAATGATGAAGGACATGCAAATAGTCGACTCAGTGGGTGGAAAAGTGGAGTGTGAGGGTTTGTTACTTTGAGTTCTATCCTTCTTTTGTCGTGGCCAAAACCCCGCAAAAACATGTTAGAAATACCAATTTAAGGGCTCCTTCTCTTTTTATTTATTCTTTTTCTTTCTAGATTTTTATCCCTTTCCATTTTTTTCTTCTTTTCTTAAGACCCACATGATGCCTCAAGAGAGGCTTTCAACCTACAGGAGTGCCCCAGGTTCCTCCAAGGAGGTTTTCATCTAGGGATATTTTCATTTATTATCTTTTTGACTCTGGAACTACCTCACAAAGGTTTCCAGGCCTAGAGTTGGCCTCACGGGCCTCATGGAGGTTTTCACCTATTCTCTTCTATTCTTCTTCCTTTTTTTTCTCTTTTTTCTCTTTTTTTTTTTCTTTCTTTCTTGTTCTTTTGATCAGAAGCTAGATGAACTAAGAGTTGTGAGACCCCTAATTACATTCAACTCCTTACTTATTGAGCTCGTGAAATCTTCCTCCGACATAGGTCTCTTGTACAACTTTAACTAGAAACCATAACTAACAATGGAATTCCTTCTTAATCAATGGTTCTTATTGGGAAAGATCCATTCTCATAACACTTCTACCAAATAAGGACCCAACCATCTTGTCAGCAATTTTCCTTAGAAATCCTTGAATATAAAATCATATAGTAGGGCCTAATCACCCTCTTGGAAGGTCCTTCCCTTGATGTTTTTATCTTGTCAAATCTTCCTCTACAATTGGACTATAGTGTGGATGAGAGCCTACTATTTGAACTCATCCAAACAATTGAGCTAGGTCAACCTTTCTTGTTATGGTGTAGAGATATCTAAATCCAATTGTATTTTCATTCTTAGGGTGTTGTGCTCAAACTCAATGGAAAACATATCTTTCTTGCCATAAAATAGCTAGAAGGGGGTGAATCCAGTGATAGTTTTACAAGTGGTATTATAGGCCCAAGTTGCCTCTACAAGTGCGGTTTCCCAATCCTTGTTGTTGCTATTAAAAAAATTAGTCAAGATGTTCTTAAAAGTTTTGTTTGTGACCTCCACTTGCCAATTTGAGTCATCAATAATAATTGAAGAAAATTCAACTCCTTGATCAGTGAATAGCTCCCTTGGGAATCTGAATTGATAAAATATATTTTCCCTTATAAATTCTACCACCTTTTGCTTGGTTGTTTCCTTTACTAATTTGTCTTCAACCAACTTTTTTAGGTAGTCAATGCAGACAATGATGTATCTCGTTTGTTTCAATGAGGGATAAATTAGACCAATGAACTCCATGCCCTATTTCTCAAATGGATCCAAAGTCACTTGAGGTTGCAAGGGGCATTTCATCCTTGGGTATAGGCTTTCCCATCCTTTGGAACTCATCACATCTAGTAGTGTATCTTCTAGCATCTTGGTGTAGAGTAGGCCAATAGTAGCCAGCTTAGTGAATTTTGAAGGTTGTCCTCTTAGAAGTATAATGGCCCCCACAGGGTCCATCATGGCATGTTGAGAGGATTTCAAAGACCTCATCCTCCTTTTGACATCTCCTCAAGATCTGATCTGGTTGTAACTTGAAAATATTTCCCCTAATCCAACTGAAAGGGGCACTTTTTCTAACAATCTTGCTCTTCTCCTTGGAGGATAGCTTATGAGGGAACCTCCCACAACCAAGAAATTTGTTATATCAAAGAACCAAGGAGACAATAGTGAAATAGAAAAAAGGTGCTCATCTGAAAGTTGGTCATCTATCATCTCCTCATTTCATGCAAGTAATGTTAGTCTAGACAAAAAATCTACAATCACATTTTCTTTCCCCAGGTTGTCAACAATGATTAGATAAAATTGTTGCAAAAGTAATGACCCGTCCAACCCCACCACCCCCACCACCACCATTTTCTTCACATTTGAATGGTGTTTTTACAATCAAGTTTATAATCTACTTATTCTTATGCTACTCTATTACTTGGACATTATTGCAATTATTTAGTTCTTTGTGGGCTAAATAATGGTAAAAACAATGTTGCACTCACTTCACAATTTTGAAAGTAAACATAAAGTTTGTAAACTTGAGATGTAGTATTCATTACACGTGTAGACTCTATACATACATATATTACTAGAGAGACTATGTTTTCCCAAGGACAATTAAAGTTTCTTTAATATGGGAAAGGAATCTAAAATAATCAACACTAACGAAATAAAAAATTAAATTCAAATATAAGGAAAGGTATTAAACCAATTGAAAGGAAGCATTATAAAACAAAATACAAGGGACCAACTAACCTAGTGACAAATATACCCTTATCTTCTCAATTGAAAGATAAGTACATGTCTACAAGTAACATAATGTATTGAAAAATAAGTACATGTCTACAAGTAACATAATGTAATGATATAAATCTAGGTTAGATGATATAGGTTTTTTCACCGAAAACTAAATAAGTATTATTTATATGAAATTATTAATATGAAAGAAAAATAAAGTAAACCCTATTAGTAACTATTCTATTGTGAAACTAAGATGAATCTAAGATGAATTGTGAGATAACACACAATTGGAATGAAGCATGAGAAAGAGAAAATAATTACTTTTAAGGTAAAATTGTATCAATTCATGTTCCTCAATATTCTTTCTAATGCTCACAAAATACGAAAAATTAATTAAAACAAACCTGGAAATAGTGTCGTAGGAAATAGAGCATTCTTATCGGAATTGTAGTGTAGCTATAGGAAACTATACATACTTGTACAAGCTACTATAGGAAAGAGAAAATGTTATATTAAACACACGATGTAAGTGGAATATACCAATTGAAATTAAATAACGATTGATTATAACATGAAATGAAGAAAATACATCCTAAAACTCTAACATGGCTTGAGTTTCTATGGAAAATAGATGGTTGTTAAACTAGTCCTGCATAATTCTAATCAATAAATAATAGGATCTAAATTTATAGAAAGTAAAGTTAAGAAATGTACAAGAGTTCTTGAGAGAAACCATGGATGGACCCCTGCCTAATTTTTTAAAAAGTCCCAAAAGAAAGTAGTAATAATAAACCTAAAAATGAAACTATTCTATAAACATTCCATCAAAAAATAGAATTACAACTTGAAGGAGTTTGAATAGACTATGAATGGTTAAACAAATCGACTAAATGGCCAAGTCTAGTACCTTGTATCCTTTTATGATAAAATATTAAATTAGTTTACCTATTTATAAAATATTAAATTAGTTTACCTATTTAATCACTCCATGAATGAAGGAGTTTGGTTTCTAAGGTCCCTAAACTAAATGCTCCTAGTCCTGTGTACATAGTAACACGTCCTTCTCCAATGGTATTTCAAATTATGTGGGTACAAACATGGATTCAATGGTTAGAGTATCAGAGGATGTATGAGACTTGATGACTATTTTTAAGTAATCAAAATCTCTCTGAGGGGTACTCAACGCTGATGACCCTTTTGAGATTTAGATTTGAATAACAATAAAACTAGAATCCATGTGATGCTAGCTTAGGTAGAAAATGGTGAAGGAGCCTTTTTCTTACATTAATATATTGAAACATATTTGAGCGATTAAATAACTTTTGATGACCCTTCCATTATAATAGGTCTCACCACCATGCTCAAATACCAAATTATAAATAACAAATACCAAATTCGAGTATGGTGCAGTCTTTTCTAGTTTGTTTCCATCCAAATTCTCAATTCCCTCATAAGCCCTAATATAATTGAAACAATTTAATACTCATAATAATAATAATAATAACAATATTGACAGAGACTCTGAAATGGTATATTCATGTGAGGAAATACACTTCCAACTTCCCTTCAAACAAACTAGAAATTCAAACAAATTTTAAACAATACCATAACAAACCCTAAGATTGAAAAAAATTCTTGTACATGGGCCCAACACTGTTTTATAGGGGAAATGGCAGGGCATTCCACATGTCACTTTCATGGGCCAAATACTGTCGCAAGAGAAATTGCAAGTAGTTTGGCCAGTCACTTTTGTAGGCTAGTTACTGTCATAGGAAAAATGGTGGCCAAGTTGTTTTTTTCTTTTTCTTTTATACCATGTAAAATATCAATTGAGAGTTTTAATTGAAATCTAAACTCTCAATCGAGAGTTTTAAATAGAATTGAAATGCTTGTTCAAGAATTCCAAATAGAACTTAAACTCTTCGTCAAGAATTTGTCCCTAAGAAAATTTTTAACTAAAATTCTTAGTCAAAAGCTTATGAAACTCTTGTTTGAGAGTTTTCTAACTTGAGGTTGACCCATCCAAAATCTCAGATGAAATATTGTAAAAATCTCATCCAATAAATTTTCAAATCTTAAACGATAAAAGTTGTTGATATTTTTCTTGACTAAGAAACATATAAGCAAGTGCACGATTTCCCCCTACAGTCCAAAAAGTGTTTCCCAACTTTGCATTTTCACTCCTAGAAAAAAAAACTTTAAAAAATTAATTTTAAAAATTATAAACATAAAGAATAAGTAAATAAAAAAATATTAGAAAAAATAAAAAAACACTTGTGAATGAGGCCAATGTCAAGCACCCTCCGCCCACCCCTACCCACCATGCCTCAACCCTAAACTCTAACTAAACCATGTGATAGCTAGACTTATCACATGGAGGAGCCTCTAGATAATAAGTTTGGTTGTCATGTGCACTACCTTGGGGGGAGTGGCGGGTTGTTGTTCATGGGCGATGTTGAGATATATAAGACTAGCTCAAGTTGTTGAAGGAAACAATAAGAGAAGGTAAAGTCGTCAAGGTGCGGGGAGTGGTGCTCATCATTTCCCCATTGCTAAGATTTTTTTTTTTTATTTTTGTTTCCTAATATATCTATATTTATATTTGTTATTTTCCCATTTTTAAATTTTTCTTTTTTGTTTTAAATTTTTCTTTTTTATTAAATTTAAATTTTTTATTTGTTTCAGTGTTTTCTTTAAAAAAACAATATTTATTGTATTCTAGTGTTTTAGTGTTTTTTTAGTGTTTATTTATTGTATTATAGTGTTTTTTCTTGGTTTTTTTTTTGGTTAATGACGTTAAAATTTCTTTTCTAAATCTGTTCTTCCTTCAGATTTTTTTAAGGTTTGGTGTTATACATTTAATTTGATTTTTATTTAAAAATAATATGAAATTTTATTTTGTTTTTAGAATATTAAAGGATTTGCATTATGCTACTATTTATTTTTAAAAAAGGTATTTTTATGATTTATTTTACACGACTAATGATTTTATAAATCATGAATAAAAAAGCGTTGTAATTTTAATGCCTAAGTGAAAATTGGGTCAAGTTGAAATTTCAAATGGGTTATAATATTAACCTTTAAAAAACTATGTGTAGAACTAATTTTTGATTTTTAAGGTCTTATTTACAACTATGATATTTGGTTTTTAATGTCATTGTTGAATATGTTTGAATTTTAACTCTAGAAAAAAAGGTTCTACCGGTAGCACCACTCGTGGATCTAGCGGGGTTTTTCTCTTGTTGGTTTATGCAAAATTATAAGTTTTTAAGGATAGATTCTTTGTTTCGAAGACATAGATCTCGTTAAGTTAGTAACTTGGTTTTATTTCAATCATTTTTAGGGCGATTTGAACATTATAAATAAGAAGCTTCAGAGTATGAAATAGAATCCAAGGATCAAATCTTCCCACATCTCTTATAAAACATTTCTCATGGTCAATGCTAGATATGATGAATACATATAGAACCTTCAATGTCAATAAAGCTAAAAGATTACTCTACAACCTATTTATTTTCCTTTCAAGAGGTTCCGGTCCAAGATTTCTTATTGAATAAGATCCCAAATGTATAATTCCATTTAGTGATAACATCATCTTGATGAAACAAATTATAATTCCATGTTGGTGGATGGAGTTCTTTTTCTAATTTTAACAATTTCTAACTTGAGGCATGACAATCTATATATAAACAAACATCGAGCAAGGTGTGGTCCTTCACCCAAAAAAACATATATATGCAGCATTGAAAAGATATCCTTTTCTATTGGACATAAAATTTGAAAGTGATTCCAATTTTTATGGTAACCGAAAAGGTTTGCAAAATTTTTATAAAGGTTTATTGAAATTGTGAATTCCAATAATTGAACTTTTTAAGTGAATTGAAAAGAAAATTTCTAAATTATTTTTAGATTATTTTTTCTAAGTCAAGTAAAATAAATGACGAAAGCATGTTGATATAATTAAAGTAACACATGGACATTGAACACAAATTCAAAATTTTGTTGATTTAAAAATATATGTCAGATTTAAAATTTCATTAAAGGTTAAGTGTCACGTCAAAGCTGCAAATTTATTTACAAAGCTAGAATTTGAAATTAAGCTCTTGCTCCAAGTTGAGAGTTAATTCAAGTTATTTGAAGTCATGTAAAATGTAAAATTCAAGTTATTGTGAAAATAAAGTTAAATTCATGCTAAAGTTGAAGTCAAGTTGAGAGTTTAAAGTAGAGTAAATTCAAAGTCGTGAATTGAAAGTTGTTAGTTGTGTAATATGTCCGGGTAAATTTACAATTAATATCAAGAAAATTTAATTTTAAATCATGTCACATCATGACCTTGGTGTACCAATTAAGTTTTCCAAACCAACATTATACCTGTCTCACTAAAAGGAAATATAACATGAAAAAAGCTTTCAAACAATGTTCACCTACACTCTAAATTTGTACTCAAATCTTCTTCGAAGCTTGATATTTCAACAATAATATAAGCTCATGAGATTCAATTTCGTAGACAAGAATAAAGTAATACCTTGATTGCGTAGAATATATCATAGTGACTAATGGAATCACAAGTTTTCTCCATAAATTATAAACAAAATTGTCAATAAGGTTTAGTAGCTTGGGTCATTGGTAGGAAGAATCGTTATTTTCACAATTTGGGTTTTAAATCCCACTTGTGAAATATTCATAATATTCATTCTTCCTGAGCTAATTGTTGAATGAGGCTTTTCGTGAGACAAGAGTAATATCTTCCTCTTTCTTAGGGCAAGAGAGTGAGAAAATCAGTTAGATGTTTGAGAAAAAAAGAGTACAAACAAGAATTGTTTCCACACCATCAAAAGAATTTCCAAGAAAAGATATAATTAGGGTGCCCACTATAGCGCTAAATTTATTTAATTGATTCATTGAAACCACTAATTACATTTACTAATCTCATCCAAGTTCTTTTGAACATAATAAAAAAACTCAGTGTAAATGCATTATCACTGAACATTTGGGAGATGAATCTCAATTACATCAAATCCTCATCAAAATTTTCAAACAAACTAAAGGAAGGGGAATTTCCTTCAAATTTTAGATATCTTACCAAACTCACTAGGATGCACTTTATAATGATTGGGCTAACGATTCCCCTGGTATTTCACTGTCTCTTAGTTCTGTTCACATTTGATTCAAATGTTTCATAATTTTTATAGATCAATATACAATTTTGGCATCAACGATATTTCTCAAAATTGTTTCTTCAGTCATCATTTTTTCTCATAGAGTACATAACCTTAGAAATGATATTATGATACATAATCACTTGGTCTATGTGAGAGTGCTTCAGAGTGCATCTTGAAAAATTGTGAATAAGTAAAATGCATTGCAAGTGCATTTATATATAGTAACAAATATCTTACTCTTTTTTTGACATTCTTAGTATATGACTGTAAACAAAATATTTTTCAAAAATTTGAATAGGCAGATCTAGAACTGGAAATCAGGCTACAATTAAATCACTACAACAAAACGAAATAGTTTGATAATCAAGACAACAACCACTTCCACAGAAAATTAGACAATAGAGCATGACTCCAAATACATATTCCTTGTACAAAATAAAACAACTATAGAAGCCATGAAAACATTAACACACAAACACTTCAGACCATATACCTTTGTAAAACTCTAATGAGGAGACATTCCAAGTTCTTCCCGTGAGACCTCCCTTATGTCTCATGTTGTACGTAAACAAACAATTGGTGAACAAATAGTAATGTATACTTTAGTCACATTGATCTAGTTGACTTCAAGCCATTTTGAAGGAACAAATTACCCATTTGTCATATTTATCTGAGAAACACATGCATATAAGGTTTTAACTTTTCATCCATTGTAGGTAGAATGAGATGAAAAATACACACCCTACAAATCTGATTCTCTTTGGATTTTTGTACAAGCATGTACTTTTCCAATTTCAACATGAAAACTTCATTGCAAATTTTTGTCTTTGATGATACCATAACCAACCTGACAAACAATTTCTTAGGAAGAATGAAATAATAGGGTAACTCAAAAATTGAGTCTATATATAATCTTCATAATTTCATACAGGAAAGTTTCCAATTTCAAAACCATACATTCCAAGGCATGGATTCAAGGAAAATATTTTATTAGAGGAAATCTCAAGCAACAAGCCACACATAAAAAAATAGTACTTTTTTTTTAAACCAAGTAATGTACTTATAAAGAAGATAGACTAAGAAAACAAAAATACTTCAACCTTGGCACAAATGTATGAAAGAAAAGTGCATTTAGAGTTTGATCCTAATATATGCTCTTCAGTTAGAAGTGACGATACATAGCATTCCTATGTTTGTTAATTCTTCAGTGAAATTCTACCTTTAAACATCCAATAATGATAAGGATGTCTTACCAAGCAGTCATGCATAACGTAATTAGCTCATTTTCATACAAGCTAAAAGATATCATATTTCCTTGACATGCATAATTGTATGCACATGCAAATTTTTCGTGCACCTACTCAACTTTTAAATATTGTGAATATAAAAATTCAGCTGCCAAATTGGCATGATTTTGTTAAAGGCCAACCAGTATAAGCCAAATTAGTAATCAGATTGGAAAATAAAATTGAAAATAAAATTAAAAATCTAGTAGCAATGTTAAAAATTTATCCTTAAATTGTTCCCAAATATCAGTAGACACCATTGATGAAAAATAGAAATTAGAAATAAAGAATTAGAAACTCAAATTTCATTTAAATCTAAGTGAAAGACAACAAAATGTTACACAAATGAAATACCAAAGAATCAAAAGAGTTTAGTTTTCTCAACTAGGAATGAATTCAAATCTTTCACTTCTTAATTCTTATAGCTTCTAGATTCCCTTGATGGAGATTATCTTCCTCATTTAACCAAAAATGGAGTTAAGAAGGAAATAAAATATTCCAACAAAGACCAGGTACAATTTTTAGTGATATTTCTAGTTCAACCAGTAAATTATATAGTTTATGCTTTAGTGGTATAACATCCCTAGTGAAAATTCCATGTAATAAAAGTTAAAAACAATAACCACAGTTTTTGGGACACTTATTCCAAGATGAATGTTGGGAAAGACATCCTAGGGGGATGTTAATTTGGTTGTTTATGGCTAAGGAAGTTGAAAAAGGCAATGGCTAAGGCTTTGGAAAGGCAAAATGACATTTTTGGCACAATTATTTATGAAAATAATGGGAATTAGGAGAAAAAGGAGGTGAAAGGTCACATGTTGCACGTGAGGAGGAAATTGAAGGAAACTAATGGAAAATGAAGAAAATAGTGGCCTCATTAATAAAAAGGCTTATGAGGATCAGTTGGTAAAATTTTCTTAGTTGAGTTTTGGAGCTCTTCATTATTCTCTCTCTCTCTCATACTCTTGGACACTTGGATTTTTCTGGGCAAATTTTGGCGCTGGATTAAGAAAGGAAAAGAAGGAAAGAGGAAGAAAAGATCAAGCAAGGAAAGGTAGGATCAAGCAGCTAGAGCAAACTTCATTCCAGGTATCAACTTTCATGTGTATTGTCCTTGCTAGATTTGGCATGCATGGGATTGCATGTGGTTCTTTTCTATCATGGAATTTTCACCAGGTGTGACAGTTTTCTTCGGCCTAACCTTGCCATTTCTTGATAGATTTGATGAGACGGGTTATCATATTCGATTAATGTGGGATGGCCAGGTTGTATTCAAAGTTGAGTGGGGTGGATCTCTAAATTGACAAACACATGGCCTAGTGGTCCCTAAACCTAATTGTGGATCACAGTAAAGCCACTGGCCTAGTAACGCCTTAATCAGATTGTGTTTTGCGGTAAAGCCATATTGTTCTTATCGGTGAATGACGTGATATACAGTAAATGCAAGACATGGATTTTCTCTCCATTGGGCCTAGTAGTCTCGGGATGGGATTTACAGTAAATCTTGGAGAGTATGTCTCAATGTCGGGCCTAGTGATCCCTGATTCAGACTATGGATTGTGGTAAAGCCTAAGAGACTAGGAGGAACTCAAATTCCTTATGGTGTAGGTGGATAACTTTGGTGGAATCCATGTTTGTTGTGTGTTCTATGAGTCCCACATTCATGCTTTGTATATGGCATGGGGTTGATTGGTTGGAGAGAGACTTGACTTAGCCAATCTATGGTCGGATGGAATGTGGTAGTCACATCTCCAGTTGGTTTATTGCATTCATTAATGAGAAATTCATTCCCTTGATTTTCATGTCTAAATATATTGATGTATATGTGGATTTTATGGCTGATATGTTTATGATATTTTTGTTCCTATTATGTTTGTTATATGTATTTTTTATGATAGTAGCTATGTATCGATCTCAACATGTTTTTACTTGTAAATTAATGGATAATGTATCTATGGCCTAATAGATGATAATGCAACAAATGACATGAGGGAGCAATGGTTCATAGGGATTCTCAGATAAATATGAGATCCCTACACTTAATTATGTTAATTATACTTGTAGTTTACATGTTGATGATATGTTTGATGAAATGCATGCTATGGATAATAGGGGTTTGGTTAAGGTCTTGTTCAAATTATTGCTTTTACATCATTATCTATATATACTTTTACTAATTTTAAGCTATCAATCCATTCTAGGTAATGACCTGGGTTCTAGGCCTAAAAAATTGGCTTAAATCTTAGAGTCGCTAGAAAAGAACTAGAAATTTTAGCCTTTGGTCACTGGAAAGAAAGCCTGTGAGAGCAACTTTAGGTTTCTTGATGCTCTGTTTCCTATATCATGGGAGCGACTAAGGCCTAAGATATCCATAACATCAGTGGGACCCAGGGACAGGCTGTCTAAGTGGCTGACATGTCTCCTGAGGATTCTAAAGTTGATGTTTGATGACTGTGTGTGGTGTTTCCATTGATTCCACTTCCTTAATGCCACATCACAGGTTGAATCCAATCATAGTACCCTCTCGTCTCATGTTTACCCCGATTGACTAGTTACTAGCGTAGATGTGGGAGGAGGGTGTTACAGAGTGGTACGAAAGCATGGTTCAACCCTCAGGATGGATGGGCAGCGTGTGTTGGTCATGCACGCATGCCAGTTGCATGTGTGTCTCTTACACTTGAATTCCATGTGCTTGTTGCATTGTCTTGATGATTGATTATGGTCGTAGTAATGTTTCCATGGAAAATTGGACATTGATTTTGTGGAATGCATTTTTCATGAGTATATGACTGGTTGTATATGGTTATATGTCACTTACATGTTGATTATATGTTGCCTACTTACATCCTTGTATGTTAGGTTACATTCTTGAATATTTTGATTCCATGTATTAGTCTTGTAGGTTGATTACAAGAATTGATCACTTATGTGTTTATGTGTAGGTCTAGTTGGTTAGGCATTGCTTATGCATATCGTTGGTTGCATGTGGCAATGTGTGCAATGGAGTAATGGCTTTTTTCATGCATGAGGTCATAGCATAGATTGTTGATATGGCCTTGTATTGATGCTTGGACCCTAATTAGAGTGATGTTTATATGTTGATACACTTATTTGCGAATGTATATATGTTGTTATGCATATATTATATGTGTATCATGCTTATTTGGTGATATTGCAGACAAGGTATCCTGCCTGAGCTATACTAAGGTACATTGATTTATTGTGATTTGTTTATTTGACATATTATTCATTGGAGGAAAGATATCAAATGGATAGCAAGGTGGTAGACTACATATAATATCCCTATGCATCATATGAGCAACGTGCTACAAGGCATACTTCTGATTTGGCTAAGACATTGATGAGCTTGAAGGAAGAGATAAGGAGTTGTAAGAAAAATAATGACCAGATCATACAGGCACAAAAGAGGAAAGTAGAGATTAATGCTATACTTCTTCAGAGTTTGTCAAGCTTGCAACGACAAGGCTACTTCAGATCAGCCATGGACATGAGGATGGAACTAATGGGGCCTATGGAAGTAGATATCCTAGTAGACAAAGGTTAGATAGATCTGATACAGTGAGAGATGGCAACTTTTTGGACACTCAAGATAGGAGGGCCGATGAGCACAGGTATTATTCTAGTTCTGTTTTTGATAGACATCATGATCATCATCATTATCATCCTTACAGGAGGAGTAATAGGGGATACTTGTTGGAGAATTTAAGAAACAAAAACCACCTAATTTTGATAGAGATGGGAAGAAGGTGGAGGAGGTAGAGGCTTGGAAACTTGGGACGAACAAATTATTTCAGTTACATGATTACACATATAACATGAAAGACAAAGTAGTTATATTCAGCTTGAAAGGTAAAGAAGACATTTGGTGGGAAGATGTTATGTGGGTCAAAGACATTAGGACAAGGACCTGACTTGGTGGGAGTTTAAGAGGATTTTTAGGAAGAATTAATTATCAGATAGGTACTATGACAGTAAGGCTAAAGACTTCTATGAGCTAAATATGGGATCAATGACAAATGAAGAGTACACGACCAAGTTTTTGGAGCTATTGAGGTATGTACCATATCTTACTAATGAAAAGGCTAAATTTCAGAGATTTGTTAGTGGTTTTCCATTAGCATTAAGAGATCAGATTGAGTATGATGAGCCTCAGTCACTTGAGGAAGTTATTGGGCTATTGAAGAATTTCTATGAGAAATCAAAGCATAATAATGAATCTCAACAAGGATAGAAGGGAAAAGACAAAGGTAAAGGTAAATGGAATGCTAAGAGGAAAAGGCCTTAACATGCAGATGAAAAAGAGAATGTGGCACTACAAAAGAAGATTAATGCAACTATATGGAGAAATGAGTTACAATAGTATCATGCAGGTGTGGGTATTGGTCGGTTGGAGTGTTGGACATGTGAAAAGGAACACCTTAGGAGATATTGTCTACAACATTAGGGTGGTAGGCCTAAGATATATAGTGCACAAGAGGCATAGACTGTTGGGGATGTTGGTCAGAGTATTCTAGGTATCTATGCAGCAGTGGACAATAGCAAGTAGAACACCATGCATCTATGATTGAAATGGATGGTAAGTTATGTGATGAAGTTATTTCTATTTTGATTGACCATGGATATAAGTATAGCTACGCTAGTCTTGACTTGGTGGATAAGTGTGGTTTGAGTAAGGAATTTCATGCAAAGTATTGGTTAGTGTAGTTGGCTATGGGTACAAAGAAGTGAGTTCATCATTGGGTAAAAGCTTGCACCTTTGACTTGAATGGTATGCCTACGATAACACATCTAAATGTATTAATGTTGGGATCATACAATATGTTGTTGGGAAAATATTGGTTGTATCTTCATAGAACCAAGGTAGACTGCTATGATAAAGCTATTGAGTGTATTCATGACAATGGGGAACCAATTGTCTTGTGGGGTAAGAAGAAATCCACAACAGTTAGGATGGTGATAGCTATGTAAGCAAAGCGTAGCCATAGGAAAGCATGTATGTTATTTGAAGTGCACATTTCTAGTGATAAGGGTAAGGAGGTCGAGGATGTAGATGTGTTGAACATCTATCGAGTTTTGCAGCAGTTTCAGGATCTATTTTCTCAGGACATGACAGAGTTTACACCTCACACGAAGGTATAATTTTCTATTGAGTTAGTGTGGGGGTCATCTCCAACATCGAAAGCACCTTGTAGGATGAGCATACCTAAGTTATTTGAGTGAAAGTTATAGTCAAAGGAAATGTTGGAAAAGAGATACATTGGCTAAGTGTATCACCATGGGGTGCACCAATTTTGTTTGTGAAGAAGAAAGAGGGTACTCTGAGACTATGCATTGACTACTTGTAGTCGAACAAAGTGACCATCAAGTACATGTACCCTTTGTCGAGGATTGATGACTTGTTTGATCAGCTGAAGGGAGAAAACATGTTCTGAAAGACTGACTTGAGGTCCAGATACCATCAGGTATGGATCACAGAGGAGGACATTTACAAGACTGCTTTAGGACTAGGTATGGGCATTTTGAGTTTTTTGTTGTTCCATTTGGCTTAACTAATCCTCCATCTACATTCATGTGCTTGATGAATAGTGTGTTATGTCCATATTTGGATAAGTTTTTTATTGTGTTCATTGATGATATATAGGTATATTTTAAAAATGAGTAAGAGCATGTCAAGCATTTAGTAGCAACGTTGAGGTTCTTAAGAGACCATCAGTTGTATGCTAGCCTTAGCAAGTGTAGTTTATTTCAGATTGAGATACATTACTTAGGCCATGTTGTCTCCAAGGAGGACATTGCAATATATCAAGAGATGATAAGGACCATCATGGAGTGGGTAACTCCTAAGAGTGTGGATGACGTGAGATCTTTCATGGGTTTGGCAGGATATTATAGGAGGTTCATCAGGAACTTCTCACAAATTTCTTATCCTGTCACATGATTGCAGAGGAAAGGTAATAAATTCGAATGAACAAAGGAGTGTGAGGCTAGCTTTGAGAAACTTAAGTAGTTGTTGACACATGCACAACTACTACAACTTGTAGATCGAGACAAAGAGTTTGTGGTATGCACAAATGTTTGCAAGAGAGGGTTTGGTGGAATCCTTATGCATGATTAACAAGTGGTATGCTATGAGTCTCATAAACTAAACAAGCACGAGTAGAACTACTTGACACATGACCTTAACTTAGTAGTGATCATACATGCATTGAAGATATGGAGGCACTATCTTCTTGGTAGGAGGTTTGTAGTTATGAGTGATCACGTTGGTGTTGGGTGTGGAGCCTGATTATCTTCTGTATTCAAAGGTTTCAGCTAGATGTATACCCCAGGAAGGCTGTACACCCTCCATGCGGGGGCACGGGGGGGGGGGGCCGCTTGTCTCCTGCGAGGTTCGGGGGGGGGTAAATACCCCTGGCTGGGGGGCCCCGGAGGCCAACCGGTCCCCCAGCGGGGGTTTGGGGGAACACCCCAAAGCTAAAAATAGATTAAATACCTTGTAAAAGTCTAGTAAATTTCTGTCATCTGGCTGTTCATTAGGCAAATGACTGACGGTAGAAGTTATGTTTAATTTAGGGTTTTTTGCCCTAGAAGGAAACCCCTCACTATATATGAGGGAATTGTATTGCATCTATGTATATCTGTATTCTAAGTGAGGAAGAGAGAGGAGATTGAGAGTGAAGAGGGTGTTACAGCAGATCTACTGTAGGGTGTATCTCTTTAGTTTGCTGGATAATATAATAAAAGAAGGACTGAATGTTTCTCTGTGGATGTAGCCCAAACTAGGTGAACCATGTATATCTGTTTCTCTCTTGTTTTATGTGTTTTTCTGTGTTTATATTTCTGCAATATTTTATGTTTTCCATTGCTCCGTAATATATAATTTTCTAACAATTGGGTTGAGGTATTTGTTTGACCAATTGAATCTGAATGCCAGGCAAGCTAGATTGTTAGCCATGATCATAGAGTTTGATTTTGAGGTTAGGTACATCAAAGGTAAGGAGAACAAGGTGGTAGATGCTCTCAAAATATGGGTACAGGTAAATCACTTGGCAGTTATGAGCTCATATGAGACAAATCTATAGGATAGGATCTTGCAAGTAGGTCAGCATGATGTTAGGTATATGGAGATTATGCATAGGTTGCAACAGGGTGCTGGTACAGGTACAAGTGATAGTACAGGTGCAGGTATAGGTGGAAGTACATGTACATGCATAGGTATGGGTATAGTTGCAGGTGCACAAGGTATGCATTATTGTCTTATAGAAGATTGATTAGTTAGGTTCCGAGATAGGATATATGTACCAGATAAAAATGAGCTCAAGAAGGTGACCTTGAGGGAGTATCATGTGAAATCCTATTCAGGTCACCTATGTTATCAGAAGACATTGAAAGTGGTGAACACATTTTACTATTGGCCAAATTTGAAGAGGGATGTAGCAGAGTTTGTGGTGAGGTATTTTGGTTGTTAGTGAGTGAAAGTAGAGTGTAAACATCCATGCAGACTGCTACAGTCAATTGCAATTCTAGAATGGAATTGGGAGGTTATTTCCATGGATTCCATCATAGGGTTGCTTAAGACAATGAAGGAGCATGCTTCCATCATAGTCATTATGGACAGGTAAACAAAGGTTGCACACTTAATTCCAGTGAAGTCTACATTCTCAGCTAACGATGTGGCACAGGTATTCATTAGAGATATGGTTAGACTGCATGGTGTTCCGAAGAAGATTGTGTCAGATAGGGATGTGAAGTTCACTTCCAAGTTCTGGAAGGAGTTATTTAAAGGTTTAGGCACATAGTTGGCCTTTAGTATAACTTAGCATCCATTGACATATAGACATATAGAGAGGGTCAATAGGATATTGGAGGACATGTTGAGGATGTATGTGATGCATCAACAATGGAAGTCGGAGGAGTATCTTCCGTTGGTTGAGTTTTCATACAAAAAATGTTACCAGGAGTCATTAAGGATGAGTCCTCTTGAGGAATTGTATGGGTAGAGTCGTAACACTCCCATTAGTTGGAGTGATCTGGTTAGCAGGGTATTGATTGGACCAAATATGTTGGCGTCCATGGAATAAGAAATGTAGGTGATAAAGAAGAATCTAAAGGAAACATGAGATAGGGAGAAGAGTTATGCATATAGGAACAGGTTGTTCAACGAGTTCCAGGTTGGGAAATAGGTGTACTTGCCTTCAGATAGAAGAAGAGCTCATTGCAAATAGGATCATGTGCCAAGAATCAGGTACCCAAAGATGAACCTCATGTTGAATGTTATCCTTTAAAGTCCCTATGGAGACATCAATCCTCTACTTCTCTGGAATATCATTTTCCCTTATATGCATTTTTTGAAAATCCTCAATGTCCTCTCCCATTGAACACTTTTGTTTGATATTTATCAATTGGCTAAAGAAGGTGTTTCTCTTTATATCCTCATAATGTGCTATAATTTCCTTCGTGAAAATTCATCACGTAACAAGTGGTTTACGAGAACAAAGCCATTTGTACCATAAAAATTGATCTGGTTCTAAATATGAAGATGTGATACACACCTTTTGTAACAGTTGCACCTCATGTAGATCAAAATATTTCTCCATCTATAGTATCCAATTTAACAGACCCTTGCCATCAAACTTCCTCATATTGCCTTTTCTTGATGTTAGGAGCTCGAACATGAAACAACAATAACTCTGTACTTTCAAATATCCAAGTTCTAAAATTTCCTCCTACAGTAGCCCTGTGAGTCCTCTTTCTAACCCCATAATCCTAATCAAGATTGGATTCTTCAAGGAAGAGTTATGTCAAATCTCCCACGATGGCTTGATTATAGATTGGTTCAGTAGAGGGAACTTGTACGAAGTGCCACGTGTCACTATTTCAACCTTTGGATAGGAAACAGATACATAGAATACTACAGTCCGTCCTATTTCTATAACTTATGATGAAATTTGAATCTAATGCTCGCAGAGAAAGTTATGATGATTTTCCCAAGGTCACCTGTTTGGAATGTAATTCGGGTGTCTGTAAAATCCCTAATTTCCTCAGAGCATATCTCTGACAATATAGAAGGACAAGATCTGAAATTTGGAGCCAAGGTTTAGAATGATTTCTTCTAAAATGGGTTTTGTTTTTAGCTTCCGAAACTTCATATAAGCAACGTTATAACGAAAATTCTATGATGGCCTATTTGAGGTGGAATTCTGGAGCTTGCAACAACCCTAAGTTCCTCAGATCATAACTCCAAAAATATAGAGAGAAAAGATATAAAATTCGGACCCAAAGTGAAGAATGGTTACCTCTAAAATGGGTTTTTGTTTTAGCTTCTAAAACGTTGCAAGAAAAAATTATAGTGAAAATTCCATGGTGACCTATTTGGAGCAGCGAAACCCTAGAATCCAAAGCTCTGATACCAAATGTTATGAAACCAGCTCACAAAAAGATAGAAAAGATAGATAAAAACCTTCAAAATAATCCTCATCAAGGGGGAAATGTCCTTTACATTATAGAAATGAACAATTCTTGGATGATACAAATGACAAGACCTCCTTTCTATATATAGGAGTTTAAGGGGTCATAATATAATGAGAGCCAACATAACAATAATAATGTAACGACAAAATAATAACAATAGTGGGCTTCTATGGGGCACAATAATAACAATATGGGGACTACATGGGCACATCAATAGAATAATGGGGTTGTACTAATAACAATAAGGGGTTACACTAGTAGTATAGGGACCTAACAATTTTCATGTGATGTTTTTTTACATGTTTTGGTGATATTTCTATATGTACATATGTATATGGATGTAAATATTGCCATGAACTATGTTATAAAGCTCCACTAAGCGGTATGGGTGTCATTTCATTATGATTATGTTGTCATGTTTCTATGTTATCATAATGTTATGATGTCATGTGGGTTGGCACTCAACATGATGATCATTCTAAATATTGTAATGAGATATGTTATAAAGCTCTAGTATGTGGTATGTGGTTATGGTTTTTTGTTTTGAGAAGGCCTTTCATTGTAAATACTACATCGAGATATGTTATAAAGATCCATGAGCAGTATGTCTACTTTTATCAAGTTTCTAAGGTATATGTGTGATTGAACACCGAGGATGATGTCCCCCAAGGGGGAGGGTTCTGTACCAACCCTCGTGAAAATTCCATCTAATAAAAGTTAAAAACAATAACCACGGTTTATGGGACACTTATTCCAAGCTAAATGTTTGTTAAGACATCCTAGGGGGTGTTCATTTGGTTGTTTATGGCTAAGGAAATTGGAAAAGGAAATGGCTAAGGCTTTGGAAAGGAAAAATGGCGTTTTTGGCACAATTATTTATGAAAATAATGAAAATTAGGAGAAAAAGGAGGTGAAAGGTTGTAGGTTGCATGTGGGGCGAAAATTGGAGGAAAGTAAAGAAAATAGAGGCCTCATTCTTAAAAAAGGCTTCTCAGGATTATTGGGTCACCTTTTGTCAGTTGAGTTTTGGATCTGTCCTGTTATTCTCTCTCTCTATCATAATCTTGGATGCTTAGAGTTTTCAGGGACAATTTTGGCATTAGCTCAACAAAGGTAAAGAATGGAAGAGGAAGAAAAGATCAAGCACGAAAAGGCAAGATCAAGCAACTACAACATGCTTCATTGCAGATATCGACTTGCATGTGTATTTTCCTTGCTAAATTTTCCATGCATGGGATTGTAGGTGGTTGTTTTCTATTATGGCATGGGTTATTCCAGGTGTCACAATATTCTTCAGCCTAGGCTTTCCATTTCTTGATAGCTTTGATGATATTGGTTATCATATTTAGTTAACGTGGGATGGCTAGATTAGATTTGAAGTTGAGTGGGGTGGATCTCTGGATTAACAAAAACATGGCCTAGTGGTCCCTAAACCGGACTGTGGATCTTAGTACAACCACTAGACTATTAACCCTTGTACCGAAGTACAGGTTCGGGAGATATATTGTGTGCCTTTATGGGCATAGGAATCCTTTTCAGTGAATGAAAAGATATACAATAAATCCAAGAGGTGGATTTTCTTTCTGTTGGGCCTAGTAGTCCCGGGATGGGATGTACAGTAAAACATGGAGAGTATGTCTTGTTGTAGGGCCTAGTGATCCCTATATTGGACTATGTATTGCAGTAAAGCCTAAGAGACTATGAGGCAATCAAATTCCTCACTGTGTAGGCAGAGAACACCGGTGGCATCCTTTGCTTATTGGTGTTTGTTTTTGGTTCGTTCTATGAGTCCCACATTCATGCTTGGAATATGGCATGAGAGAGATTGGGTGAAGAGAGACTTGGGTCAACCAATCTATGGTCGAGTGGAATGTGGTAGTCCCATCTACGAATGGTGTATTACATTCATTAATGGGAAATTCATTCCCTTAACTTTCATGTGTAAATGTACTAATGTCTATGTGGATTTTATGGCTCATATGTTTATGATATTTCTGTTCCTATTATGATGGTTATATGTATATTTTATGGTAGAAGATATGTATGGCTCTCGACATGTTTTTACTTCTAAATGAATGGATAATGTATTTATGGCCTAATAGATGAAAATTCAGAAAATGACATGAGGGAAAAATGGATCATAGCGTTTCTTAGATAAGTATGAGGTCCCTACAATTAATTCTATTTTTTATACCTGTAGGTTACATGTTGATGATATGTTTAACGAAATTCCTATCATGTCTATTAGGGTTCTAGTTAAGGTCTTCTTTGACTTATTTCTTTTGCATCATTGTCTCCCTCTACTTTTACTAATTTTAAGCTATCACTCTATTTTTGGTAGTGACCTAGACTCTAGGCTTGAAAAAGTGGCTTAAATCGTATGGTCGTTGGCACAAAATTGACAATTTTAGTCTCCAGTGATTGGTAGGAAAGCCTCTGAGAGCTACATTGGGTTTCTGGATGCTCTCTTTTGTATAGCATGGGAGAGACTAAGGCCTAAGATGTCCATAACATTAGTGGGACCCGGGAAAAGCTGTCCAAGAGGCTAACATGTATCTTGAGGATTATGAAGCTGATTTTGGATCACTATGTGTGGTGTTTCTGTAGATTCCACTTCCTTAAGGTCACGTAAGAGATTGAATCCAATAATAGTAGCCTCTCGTCTCATGTTTACCCTGTTTGGCTAGTTACTTGGGTAGATGTGGGAGGAGGGTGTTACAAGTGGTCATATAATGTCTTATAATTAGTACGGAGGATCAAAGGAGCTTAGTTTTCTCAACTATGAATAGATTCCAAATCTTTTACTCCATATTTATTCCAACGTTTAATTTTCCTCAATGAAGGACAAGTTCCTTATTCAACCAAAACTATAGCTCAGAAAGTTAGAGAATGTTCTAGCACAAGCCAGATACTAGTGTTTGTGATATTTCCAGTTCAATCGTTAAATCAGGGTTAATTTTTTAAAGGTCATGTGTGTATTATACTTTGTACTTTCTTCTTTCATTAGGGAGAAAATACATTCAACACCAAATTTTAAATAAAGCTGAAATCCAAGGACAACCACAAATTCCCAAGCAGTGAGAAAAAACCATGGACCTCAAGTCACCAGAAAGAGTTGTACGCCAACAAAGTTGTCCTTGAAGCAACACATAATATCAGTCCTACACCATCTTCCAACATGATTTAACAAAACTACACTAACAGATACTTAGTGTGTTTATATTATGAGCATTTTCAGAAGTAAAGTGATTTCAACATTTAAAAAAGTCACACGTCCTTTTTCCATTTCTGCATTATGCAGTGTTTCTTATCTACCATACATCTCCCTCTCACAGATATATCATTCTATGTGGATAAATTACACACATTTAATAATACATGAGATGTCTCTCCTCTCTCTATAAGTGTTCCGCATATGTGAAAGTGTAAGATTGATATGGAAATGATGACAAACTACATAGCTAACATCTAAGAGGCGAAGCCCTAACTAAGTATTGAGATAAAAACAAGGACTCCAAGTCACCAAGAAGAGTTGTGCACTAATGAAATTTTCCTTGAAGAAGCATAGATTGTATGTCTAATACCAACCACCAACATGAACTAGAAAAACTACACTTGTCAGATACTGAATACTTTTGAGTTACGAGCATTTATGAAGTGATTTAAACATTTAATTCACATTTCTTTTCTTTACGGCTACATTGTCCAAGGGCATCGGCCTACCTTACATATCTCTCTGTCATGGAGATATCATTATGTATTAATAATTAAACATTCAATAATATTTGAATGTCCCTCCTCTTGTTATAAGTTTTATGTATATGTGCACGTGCAATTTTAATATGGTATTAATGGCAAGCTACAAAATCTACATCTTTCACATATCTCCTTTCTCAAGTTTTGATCATAATTTTTTAATACAAGTATGTTTTGTCTACCACATTCACTTAATTATTGATGGATTCTATGCCACTTTGGTTTTCTTATCTTCCCACCTTTTTCTAGTATTTCCCCTCTCACTGGGTGCTTTTACAATGTGAGCAAATTCTTGTTAAGGTTGCAGTGGAATTGAAGCAGTGCTACAAGCGTTGGGAACTGGTTGTGTCAGCATCAAATCCACGTAAGGTTTGATTTTATTAGGATAAGTATTTGAGGAGGATCAATGTACCATACTGGAATCCACAATGTAAAGATGGGAAAACTTATGATAGCCATCACAGGGGTAGTGACTATTCCTGGTGGTAGGAATAGAAAAGGAATTTGGCCAAATGGATGGTGTATACGAGGAACTCCTCCTGAGGCAACAAATGAGTTTGAAGCAACAAATTGTTATTGAGATGGCTATTTGGAATAGGTATTGGGATGTTGAGTGACTTGTGATTCTCGAAGCAAGCAAACATTGAAAGATCTAGGATCAGTTGGAATAGAATATGGGCCATGATATGCCCCTAGCAATAAGGAATCTTTATGGAACCCTAGATTTATTTCAGTTGAGGATGCCATTTAATTATTTACTAGCATCAAAGAAATGGAATTTTGAGGATATGTCTCAGATTAAGGATTGCAGTATGTTAACTTGTTGATAGTGATAATATTCTCATTATGAAGGAAACTCATAATATGAAAAATGAAAGAAGCAATCACTTTCATAGCGTACATGAAATTGTGACCGAGCAAGAATTTATAATCAAGAGGTGCAATGAATACTTCAGAACATCAATCATGACCTACATGCCAGGAAAATTTTGGTAAAAGCTGACAAGTTATGAAGGGTGGCCATTAGATGTGTGGAGGATGATAGTTGATGGTGAATGTTTGGGAGAACCAAGTTGCTCCTAGACATTAGTGGAAATAAAATAGGTGGATGCACCCTCATCGATGATACATCATTGTACAACAAAGTTCTTGATGGAGACTAGTATCTAAAATACAATGGAAAGAGGAAGGTGAGGATGATATGATTTTTCAATGTTAAAGATAATCATGTGATTGTCTGAAGGATATACAACACCTAGAGCATATAATAAAGCCTATTTTTGAGATGGAAATGTCCTGAGAACTTCTAGCATTCTCATGGTAGAAGGACGCTATTCCAAATCATATATTATGATAGAATTATGTGTGGCTCTGGAATTACCAGTGTTTCGACATAATGGGCCCTTGGAAAATATTGAAGCAACATTAATGTAAGGAGGAGGGATATGTAAGGTACCATTGGGTGGGGAAAGAGGCTCTATGGGTACTTTCCATTGTGCCTCTATGGATGATTTCTCAGGAAGTGAATCATAATGGCATGACCAAGTTTGAAGGATAACTTTTTTGGAATTCATCATGAGAATTTGGTAAAACAAATCCCATGGATGATGAGAAGGAGGAATGAAAGGATTTTGACAATCTTCAGTGGCCACATATCCTTGGTGAGGGAAAGGGTTTCTGAGCACTACTGGATACAAAAATGGATGGGTGGAAGAAGGCATATGTTCCTTTTTTCTAGAGGAAGCTTCTTGATCTTCCCATGCATTGTACATTTGAGGGAGGAGGGGACATTCATGAGTATAGTGTCCATAGGGACCACAACGTGAAAAGGTTTTTATTGTTCGAAGGGACTTGTGTGGCTTGGATTGTGTTATTGGAATTAGGATAATGACCTTGGTCTCCTTGGTTTCCCTAATATTTTTTTTTTGTTACCCTTCCCCTTATTCTTCCTCTTCGAGTTTGAGGGAGAGATAAAATTCATCTTAACATACACCTTATCATGCAGAGGTAGTGATTTCTGTGGTAAAGGGGGCTAAGGCATGAGAGGCTAAGGAGTGGGTTCTAGTAGAGCTAGAGCACTAGGTGGTACATAAGGATAGTATGGATTTGTGGTAACATTTTGGTAACTAGGATGAATAATATTTGGCCCAGACATTGATTGATTTGGATTGGAAAATTCATAAGATGCATTTGTACCATGGTATGATTTAACTTGTGAAGGGTCTATGGGGGATAAGTGTAGGTGGAACTATGCCCCCCTGGGGTTGGACATAACCCATGGATCCCTGTAGATATGGGGAGGATATTTGGTAAGATACCAAAACAATTACATCATCAATAACATGAGATTCCCCTAGTGTATGTTGGAATCACGATTACCCTTACACCAAAACCCACAGGTGTTAGTAAACGGACGCATTGCCAAAGTTAACAGATCCTCGAGAGGTGGTTAGTCCATGTCACAAAACACACGAGGAGCGTTGGATTATCCAATGCCCAACAATCTCCCCCGCAGCAGGAGTTGATGTGATTCGAACTCGAGACCTTTGGCTCTGATACCACTTGTTGGAATCATGATTGCCATTACACCAAAACCCACAGGTGTTAGTAAACGAACACATCACTAGAGTTAACATATCCTTGAGAGGTGGTTAGTCCATGTCATGAAACACACAAGGAGCGTTGAATTATCCAATGACCAGCAGTGTAGAAGAAGCACTAGGCCAAAGGAGGTTAGGGAGAACAATATAGATATACCATGATCAAGCATAAATCAAATAAAACTAAAAATACTTTTGAATGGCTTCTTCTTCAGTTTGAGGGAAATGAGATGTGACATATTTAATAATTGGAGTGAGGAGGTATTGTTGGAACTAATAAATGTAAACCTATTATTCAAATTCAAAAATCTTTGCATAAGCTTTTACTTCTATGTCATTCCTAGATATGATCAGAAAGGTGGGTCACAAAGGTTTGACAAAATGAGGTCAAAAGTTTGGTACTAGTATTGTAACAGATAGATAATTTGATGTAAGATAAGAAGGAATTGATAAGGATCAAAAACACCTTATGGGATGCATGGGGTTGGTCTACATACCACTTCATGGAAGCTCTAGTGAGGGTGCATTGAAATAGGCACAAACAAATGGAATACTCTATTACAAAATTAGAGGAACACCACAAGTGAAAATATCAAATGTGGTTAGTGGGACCCTCTCCAGGGTTCACTTCAAATTTGGGAATAATATATGGGAGCTTGGTTAGCGTCATTATCCAATTAGGATCCTGGTTCAAAGGACCATTAACAAGCTAGTTCAAATAAAGGACACTTGAACTAGACATATAGGGGAGAAATGGTTGATTTTATAGTCATTCCTTGTGAGGTTCCAATGTTACCTCCAGGAGGGGGACACCGAGTATTACCATCATTACTACCAACATTTCCTCCATTATTGGTTCCCATGTTAGGATCGCCATTATCACCAGTGTTGACACCAAACATGGTAACAACTTAGGGTTTAGATGACTTGGAATCTGAGGAAGAAGCAAACAAATTAGAAATAATAGAGTTCGGAGATGGAGTAGGGAGAGATACCGTAACTTGTTTAACAACTGTTAATGGATTTCCTAATGAAAACTAAGGACAAATACTATGGAATCTATATGAAAAATGCCTAGGGGACACAATGATATTAAGAAAAATAGAACACTAAGGGATAGAGGAAAAGTATGAAGAAAAAAAAATAGAGAGCAAGCAAACATTATGTGAAGTGGTGACAAGTGTAAGCTAAATATAATTTATTGTTACTCTAATTCAAGAAAAATCATCCTTTAAAGAGAAAATTTATGCCTATACTAAAGGTTAACTCCACCTCCAAGAAATCCTATTTCTATTTTTCAATTTCCTTCCAAACTATTTCTTACTTGTAGGATTTCATGTCCATAAGTAGAGTGTTTGGTGAAAATTAGGGTAAAGGGATGGTTGCTTCTGAAACCACTACCTATAGGTAATTTTAATCCTAATAAAGGTAACTATCCTTACCATTTTCAAATGAGGCCGAGAAAATCTCAGTGTCTGGGTGACAATTGTGGACCCAGATTCCTGACCAAAAAGTGGGTAGCTTCGAGGGGAACTACTAGTATCATTGGGCTAAGACTTACCCCCTATAAAGGTTTCTACTCAACACCAAATTTTACCATTGGATTTTGGACTATTTAAATCTCCTAACAAGAAAAAACCAAGGCCTCAATGTAATGTTATTGGTGGGCGTTATTGCTATGCCTACCACAGCAATGCTAACCTAAAAATTAGGAACTTTTTCCTGGTGCCCAAGTGAGCTTAGATTTATGTACATTAGATTAAGGGGTTATCTTTAATGGTCTTGTATTAGAGGTGTTATCCAAGTGATTTTTCTCTTGAGGTGTGGATTATGTGTGCAAATATGTGAGATGTCAGTGGTTTGCATATAACATAAAATGAGCTACTAAAAATTAAATTTTAGAATTGAAAACTTAACTGAAATGGACATAAAGTAATCAAATCCAAACACACTCTATTTCCCACCAAATGAGGTTAAAAACATCAATAAAAGAGAACAAAAAATGCAACAAAATGGAGACAACAAAATCAATGGCTAAATAGCCTAGGATCTCTAGTCAAAGAGACCTACTTTATGGAGAAAAAATAAACAAAGGAAGACTGAAATATAAGCTAAAAGGGAGGATAAAAAACAACTAATGGAATTGGACCTAGAGAAGACTTTCAATGATGGTTTAAGAAAGGCAAAAGTGGGGTTTAGTTGTAACTTCAATTGAAACATAAGGTCTAAGCTACTGGAAAATTAGTGGTATACAATTCTAAACAATAGACTACCATTTCAACAATACCCCTTAGAAAGTCATGTAGGAGTACATGAAAATTAGTGGTATACAACTCTAAACAATAGACTACCATTTCAACAAAACCCCTTAAAAATTCATGCAAGAGTGCAGATTTTGGCCCATTTCCTACATTGGCTAACATAGTTTTTTCCCAAACAAATGTGTTGGATGATCTAGAAATCCAGGTTCTAAAGTTTGTCAAATCTTGTCATCTCCTATGTGGTTAAAACCTGTGACTTGTGAAACATAAATGGAAACAAAAAAATGGAAGTTTTTTTCCCAATAAAACCACTAATATGAAAAAATAGTAATTGAAAGAGAGAAAACATGAAAGTAGAAACATAGTCTCATGGGATCTAAGGATTTAAGCCAATGGAGATGTCATTGGTTGGCGACCAAGATCCAGTGGGGTACCTACTTTTTAGGTGTAAATATCTAATTAGATGTGTCAAAAATATACTTCTTATGGCTAGTGATGAATACACATAACAACAAAAAGGAAAATTAAAAGGACTCTATAAAACCATACTATCTTAGCAAAACTTTCAAATCTTTAAAAATGTTGTTAGAGAAAACCTACAAAATGGTTCATAAAACTAGAAAACATATGATAAAAATTGTGAGAAAGAACCCAATGGAAAGAAATTTAACTTTATTATTATTCATCTATGGAGTAGTACATAAAATTGAGTCTCTAGTGTCGTCACCATGGGAGGGTCCCTTTTTGTCCCTACACCTCAAGTAGCTTCCTTCTCTCTCACATTCGTAAATGGGAAAAGAAGAAGAATGGTTGACCTGAATGTGGAGAGCTCGAGAGTTATGAGATTAGAGTGACAATGATGATAATGATCGTGTGTAAGTTGTGAGGAAAAATCTTCTCTATTTATAACAAAATGCCAGGATAGATCTAGATCTAGTCAAATAATAAAATATTATTAAATCAAATCAATATCTAATCGATATGAATATTTTATTATATCTAGGAGGGAAAAATATTAATGAAATGGTTAAAAATATTTATTTAGTGAAATCACTCAAAAATAATGACTAGTTGAGTTAATTAAGAAAAGTGTGTCAATTAGTTAATAAATAAAAATGATTTATTAATTACTTTATGGAGATATGATCATGGTAAGTTAGAAATAATTATTAAATAATGATTTAATAATTATTTCATAGGATAAAAATGTAATGATTAAGAAATAATAAATTAATAATTGTCTACTTAGTTATTCTTTAATGTGGTCAAAATGGGTAAGAAAATGTCACCATAAGCTCATTGGTGACGGTCAGAAGAACGTATATCACGAAAAGATGAACGTGACCAAAGGTGGCGACACCAAAAGTATAGGTGTTGTGGTAAAACTAAAAGTCCATCACCGATAATGATTTAATGACGGATAGTGATCGTCACCATTTGATATAAGCAATGACGACGAACATTAACCTCCATCACCAAAAAAGTAAACGTCACCAATGTTGGTGTCACAAAAATTATAGGAGTTATGGTGACATTCAAGGTTTGTCATGAATAATGATTATAATGACGGATAATGACCATCACCATTTCATATGAACAACAATGATTTATTGTGATGGACCTTTCATGGTCATCACTATTTATGCATATATATGGTGATGTTCATTGAATATCACCATTTCATATGACCAACAATGATTTATGGTGATGGACCTTTTATGGATGTTACTATTGATGCATATGTATGGTGGCGTTCTTTGACCATCACCATTTCATATTTTGGTGAGGGTTGAAAAATGTCACCATAAGCTCATTCGTGATGCCCAAAATAGCCTCCGTCACCAAAAACTAATCGTCATTATTTCATATGAATATCAGGGCACTATGGAATCAAACCACCAACCTCTTTCTTGTAATGCAGGTGCTCTTCCATTGAGCTAGCACCCTTTAAAGAATTATACTATAAAAAGTTAGAGCTTGAGAGATTATAAATTGAAAATTCTAGAACTTTCAATAAATTATAAAATTATAGAACTTTCAATAAATTATAAAATTTTTAAAGTCTTGGAAAATATTTTAGTAAGCAATCAAAATAGCATCAAAGTTGTAGGTCCCTACCTAATGGTTATGGAAGTTATGAAAAGTTGGTGGAGGGAAGAATAGTTACATATAAGATACTCAATATGTTCAATTGAATACTCTATTAGAAGTGAAACTTTAAAGACATTTGTAGCCTCTAAATGACCTATAATAATCAAACCTATAATCTACAATTACACCGGAGATTGATTTCTCACCTTGTGAATCATGTGAATTTGTTGTGACAACTTAAAAATCTTCCTTTAAAAGACTGATTTGCATGCCAAAAGAAGAAAAATTTTGAGTATATATGATGCAAGTATGAACAAGAGCCACATAGTGGGATGTCACTACTTATTTGTATACATGAACTGTGTGCATATAATTTTTAGCTTATTTGGTTAAAATGATATTTGTGAAGATGAAATTATTTGAAATAAAAGGGCATAGTAGTCCTCTACTAAGGATTCCTCAAAACCATGAACTTTATGCTCTCAAAAAGCACAGTATTTGTTTATAGTATATATATAGTATACTTATATATATATATATAATAATATATATATATATATAGAAGTATATAAGACAACTCAAAGTAAAGCAAAGACCATCGTTCTTTGGATTCAAGGTTTTTCCTACCTATTCAATGCATCTAGATCCCTAATAGTATGTATTTCTGTTTCTTTTAAGGCATAGTAGCCCTCCAAACAAGATTCCTCACAACCTTGGAACTCTATGCTCACATAAGCACATTTTTTGGATATATATACTCCAAACAAAAACCATCATTCTTTGGATTCAAAGAGTTTTCCTGCAATTAAATGTCCATAGTTAAACACTTATGGATCCCTAATAGTGATGTATTAGGTTGTTATAGCTCCATGTCACTGCAGGGATTTGTGGAGGAATTGCATGGATGTTGCCTCTTAATTCTTACGACCAAAAACAAACTATATTATGGCTCATATGTTTCCATATGTATCAAACATTTTGCCACATATTGGGAACCTCTCATAAATCTATTCACACAATATCCATGGTACTATAGTTCTCAGTGTTAAATTTGTTGCATTACAAATATGCCATATGTTCTTGTCATGTTTCCACTATCCTTTATAATCTTTCCCATGAATGTATGGGGTGTTGAGACCAATACGTATGGGGCATTGAGACCAATACATATATAACATGGAGTTGGAGGTTGCATGCTTCTACATAAGCATGAATGCCTTATGATTATTATTTATATAATGTATCAGAGTTAGATTTATTACTGCATTAGCATAGGACATCCCTATGGGGTTTCACTCTAAATTAATAATGTAATATATTATCAATAAATATCTCCTAAGAAGATGATAGTTGTGTCCATTTAAGTTATATCAAATAGTTGATATTAACGGAACCATGGCATAACCCTTGAAGAGTAGACACCAAAAAATTAAGTCAAGTTTTGTTAAAGAAAACTGTGGAATATTGATTAACATAGTATGACAATGTTTAAGTAATTTTTCCACCATAATATAAGTTTGAAGGTCCACTCAATGAGTTTGGTTGGTGCTTTAGAAAATCAACAATATATTTCCAAGAATAGATATATTATCAGCCTTTTCAATTCTTCATTTATAAATTGCAACAACTGATCCTTCTTGAATGTGCTTGTAGATCAAAGGTTATTCAACTTCATCAGACACCTATAGCTAACTAATCACTTAAGGTGAGAAAACAGAGATTCATCATCCCCATTCCACATAAAGAACACAATAAAGAACCACACAAGCAGAGCACCTCATACTAAACGCCTACATAGTGGGAAGGAAAGTGAAAGAAGCTTTGGCTAGTCTAGCATGGAGGATGGCCTCCCAGTAGTTAAAATAGCTAAAATAGGACCCATATGCTTTCACATGCCAATTGTTGATCATAGGGAAAAATAAATGATTGGTCGCATTACATTAAAGTCTCATTTTCCAGTGAAGTAATTCACAGCTCATCCATGTTTTAAGTTCACAGATGGAAGATGAGGGGAAAAATTGAAGATTAGGTCCATGCAGTCGCTCCCAGCTTTATATGTATCTGAGATGAAATATACCTTTTCAGTATGCAACACTTCCTCGTCTAACTATCCATGATGAGCTTGTTACAAATGGTAATGAAAATGGTGCCTTATTATATAACCTATAAAAGGACCAATAACACATTTATAAGATCAAAATTCACATAATTTTTTGTCAATAAGGGGTAATTATATCATATTTAAAGGTTAGGATTAATGTAGCCTAAATTTATTGTATTGAGCACACACATTTTTTCTTTAGGAATTATTAAGCCTAATGAAAGCCAACCCAATTCTTGGTGTTTAGGTACATGATGATTGGGTTCAAACATTTTCCTGTCATGCTCACCCTGTTCTAGGTGAAAGAAATTTAATCAACATAATCACAAGCATTGATATGTTAATGGGCATTGGTCTGTAATCAGTTCTACCTTTTTCTTATGGAGTATAATCACATTTTATTGTAGGAAAACAATGATACCACCACTTTCTTTGACAAAAAATTCCCTATTTTATATTTATCAAGCATATTCAAGCAACCAACCACCAATTTCTTTGATAGAGGAAATGTTTTCTATTTATCGAGCATATCAACCAACTAACCAACCATGCCAAATGAGCAACAACCTTTAGTTGCTGTGAAGAATTATCTCAAAAGATTTGAAATGTGATGGAAAACTATAATCACAAGTCATATATACAAAGTAGTTGTAATATTGAAGACTTGATTAGGATATAGATTTAGAATCAATTATATATTCACAATTATCACCACCATGCAGGAGACTCTTGATAAAGAGATATTATTCGAAATGACAAATGGATGAGACCATTAATAGCCCATTAACCCACTAAAAGAATAAAACATAGAAGCCTGGAACAAGCTCCTATATTCTGATATACACTTGAGGTTATCAAGTTTACGAATGCATATATGGAATTCATACAAATGGGAATATACCAATCCTTGAAAATTAGAAGTAGATATATGCATCCTCAAGCTTTGACACATTTAGGTCATATCAAACCCTGATGTAGTTAGAAGTGTTTGTGCCAACATATTCTTGAATACAACCCCTAGAAGCCAAGATATTTTAGAAAGATGAATGACTATGAAGATCATTTCAATTCTTAAGAGAATTATAAGTACCTTACAAGGGCATTTTGGATCAAGAAAAACTACTTGGAGTATTGATTCTAGGACTGCAAATTCCTTATGTTTATCAAATCAAAACATCATGTAGTGAGAGATTCTTAAATTAACTTCCAAACTAAAATCTCCTCTCAAATTATTAACCCTATTCTGCACTATTATGTAAATCTCAATACCGAATACAATCTGAAATCCATCAAGAACAAAGAAAATACAACATAAAAAGAAGAACTTCTTTACGAGTTCATGGATATATTATATGCACTATTTCACTTTCATGCTAACAATCTTAAACTTATTCTTGGTGCTTTTCGATTTTGGATGTTTAGGTGGCTCAATGAATTTTCCAACTGCAACCCCACTTCCCCATAAGAAGGTTTAGAGTATGAACTTAAAAACATTACATAATAATTATGAGGACATGCCCAAAGGCCCTATTGTACTATGTAAATCTATCTATTGTGCTATTCTATAAATTAAGAAAATAACAAAACTTATCCCTTCTCAACAATGATTTCTCCAAAATTATAATTAGAGAAGTAAAGAAATCATACTGAAATTAGTCTTTGGTAATTAGTTCCAAACATACATTGGCCTATGTTAGGATAGATCTCAAGTCCTCATTGAATTTCCAAACAACATTTTAAGAGTACACCTATGTAGCAGGAAAGTAAAAAAAATCTAAATAGCACACCCAACCCTAGATATCCTCCTTTTCTAATAACATATGGAGTTTTTATGATTCTAATACCACATAGCATAGTCATTCCTACAAATTGAGACCACATTTGTAGTAAGAATTTTCCAATAAGGTCTAGCTTTTGTTAAGAATCAAATCTACTTTAAGTTTCTGGGTTTACACAAAATAAAATTATCCTATTGGGCATTTTAATATTTTCATTGAGGTTGAAATTGTGCCTCTTCATAAAGTTAGTTAGCAATAGCTTCATTGATTTGTAAAAACTGATTAGGCCTATATTTGATTTGAAATAATTTTGCATATCCAAATCATCAAATTTGATGCATAGTAATAGCAAAGAGGCAGGTTGTATGAAGCTTTCAATAGTGATTGTCCAAAGTTGTATTCTTGGGGAATTGGTAATTCATGAACATATTTTAATGTTAATTTGTCATGTATGGCCTTTTTAAGAACTATCCTTCATGGGTGGTACTAGGGGAAGCTGAATAGTTGTACATGTCCATAGATTTTCTGAAAACAAATGAAAAGAAAACTGTAAGAATACACAAACATACTTTAGCTTGCTAATATTACAATATTTGAGGGAATCGATACAATCCTTTGAGTCCTTTTGATGAATTGGTGCATCTTCTGATTATTATAATTATTAGTTAATAATTATATTGAAATTATATCACACTAACATTAAATATTGGCTTATGAGAAGTAATCATAAATAGAGTTGTGAGTTCATAGTAAATAGACCACCAAAAATAGAAGTGAAAATCATTGTTAGTAACTTAGTACTGACCATATATGTATAAATTCTTCACATACCTATTCAAAGTGTTCTACTAAAGAGTATAAAGGATATCTATTCATAAGCCACTTATAGTAAGGATTAATAGTGTGGTTGGTGGATCCACTTTGATACACAATTCTTGGCTTGAACCCCCAATGTCCGATGCTCCCGCTCAGGCCTTGATGTGTTATTGGATTACTTTTCTATACTGATACTCAAGAATGGAGTTTTCCACACTGGTTTTTCTTGCCAGCAAATGAAATAAACTCTGTTCATTATAGCTTACCAGTCCAACACTCTTAACTTGTGAATTAGAAATAAAGATGAAGGTGAAAACATATATGTGCTATGAATTGAAACATCCAATGATTATCAATACTGTAGCAACAAATATTTAAAAATTGAGTAAAAAAATTAATATTCTTAACTAAGGGATGAACAATGACCAGTCCGATGGAAGATACCACCACATTTTGTTACTATGCACAAAACTCACCCAACAATTGTATATGGCCTCTATTCTCAGTCAATCGTCTTGAAGACATATTGTATTCTGGGGACTAGTAGGTTTAGTGTCCAAACAGAAGAAATTCCGTGGGATATTTTCCAAAAAGGATGGTGTAGCTATTATGTTGGAATATGAAGAAACTTTTTGTGCTAACTTGCTATTGAATTATGTGGAGTAGAGGTCAATTAACAGATGGGTTTTATGTTGTTGTTTATTTCTGGGTTTCTTATAAAACCAACATTTCCCCAACCCTCTGATAGAAGATCATGTCAAAAATCTTGGGGCCTCTCTATGAATCTAAATTTCATTCAAGCTATAGAAGTTATTAAAATTTGAAGGTGTACAAACCAAAATTTTATGGGAGAAAATTGCACTTGTACACTCTTACATTTTGGTAACCCTCCTATCACTTGGCTCTGGAAAATCCAAAGAGCATGTATGTTATTCTCCATATAGAAGCAGAGTTGAGACTGTACCATTTAAAGATTCAACCTTTAATATTACATATAATCTCCTCAAACTGGACCAATCAAAGATTCAACATTTAATACTACGTCTAATCCAGCGAGTTCTTATTGGTATCTCAAGGGTAAGAGGTATTTTGTTGATGAGTTCAAGTGTAGGAGGAATTTTGTATACTCAAGAATTTCTTCATGACCAAGATGGTGAGAAGAATGTTGGTTAAGTCACTTTTTACTTCTGTTAAAACATTTGCTCACAAATGTCATATATATGGCAATATGATTCTAAGGTTATCGATTGAGAAACACTAATTAGCAAGGACCTACAATGTATACAACAAAAATACACGGATTTTAATGGTAGGAAACTATTTTATAAAGCATATATTACATATTTTCTAGAACAACCAACCATTCAATTTCTTTGTTGGAGATTGGATTTTGGCTTGGGTTTTATTCTATGATGGTTTGGATCTTATTTCCTTCATTCCTCCTATCTCTCTTCAAATAAGAAACAAGACTCAAGATGTAGAGGATACCAGTAAATTTGGCCTTGATGATTACGTACCTCACTTGTATATTCAACAAATGAAACTAGAAAAGCTAACAACTAAAGTTATTGTGTTTCCAGATCACTTAAAGCCTAAACTGATAAGTGATCCTATTTGCTGCAAGTCTCATGCACTTAACATTGTTATCTCCTCTTGATGCAATCCACCTTACAATTACATGAGGATAAAGGAATCAAGAATTATAAGTAGAGTTTTATGTTAGTAGTTTGCATTGTATGTCATTTCACTTCCAACTTAATTTTAGCTTGCTTGGAGTACTACGATTTACTTTTGCACTTACTTTCTACATTTTATTTTTATAATTTACACATAAAACTAATAGAAATTGTAAAACTCATAAATTGAATCTAGCAGCTAGTGCGACAAACTATGGATCCACCAATGAAGATGGGAACCATACATTGTGTTATGAAACTAGCTCACAAAATAGAAGGAAAGATAGATCAATGACTTCAAAATCAGCCTCTTCGAGGGGGAACCCTACTTCACATTACAAAAATGAACAATTCTTGGATGATACAAATGACAAGACCTCCTTTCTATATATAGGATTCTAAGGGGTCATAACATAATTAGAGCCGACATAAAAATAATAATGTAAGGGCACAACAGTAATAATAGTGGGTTTCTATGGGACACAATGATAACAATATGGGGACTACATGGGCACAACAATATAATAAGGTGATTGCACTAGAAACAATAAGGGGTTCCACTAATAGTATAGGGACCTAACATGCCCCTCTCCTTAAAAAATTGTTGTCCTCAACACTTGAGTAGTTCTCGATGCTTCTGTATAAAATTCTAATCCTCCCTTGTGGAATCTTCAACAGGTAAGTTCTTCCACTTGATGAGATACTCTGAAATTGATCGATTTTTTAGTTGTCGAGTTCCTGGTTCAGTGACTGCCTCAGGTTCCAATATGATTTTTCCTTCCTCGTCAAATTCTGAAAATATTGTTTGAATTGGGAGCTTGTCACCTATAACCTTCTTTAGGAATGAAACAAGAAAAACTGGGGGCACTTGGGAAGATGCAGGAAGCTCCAATTTGTATGCCATAGTACCAATCTTTTGGATAACCCTATACAGACCATAATACTTTGGTGATAATTTATTATACTTCTTAGCTTGCTTTAGGGACATTTGTTTGTATGGTTGTAGTGCTAGAAATACCCAGTCAACTACAACAAAACTTCTTTCGATGCGATGTTGATCTGCCTATTGTTTCATTCTATTCTACGCCAAAGTGAGGTTATCCTTGAAGAGTTTGAGAATTGTTGTTGATGCTTGATGTGATACTTCACTTCTTGAACCTTAGAATTTTCTTTTAATGAGGATGTGAAGGATGGTGGATGATATCCATAAAGTGCCATAAGTGGGGTCATTTTTGTTGTAGTATGGAAGGAAGTGTATACCACCATTCAGCCATAGAAAACTACTTGACCCATTGTGTTTGTTTATCAAAGACAAAGTAATGCATATATAGTTGCAAAAATTTGTTCACTATCGTAGTTTTCCCATCAGATTTAGGATGATAAGATGAGATATGAGCTAACTAAGTACCCAAATATTCAACCTCTTGTACTCCAAAGAAACAATTGGAAATTTTTTCTCGTCCAATAGTTTGAGCACCCTGTCAATATGTTGAACATGGTCCTTCTAAGACTTGATGTAGATTAGTATATCATCAAAAAATACAAACACAAATTTTCTAAGTAATGGTTTGAAAATGGAATTCATCAAACCTTGACATGTAGAAGGTGCATTGGTAAGGCCAAAAGGCATGACAAAAAATCCATAATGACCCTCATGAGTTCTAAATGTTGTTTTTGGAATGTCTTCAATCTTCATTCTGATTTGATGATATCCTGAACCGAGATCCAACTTGGTGAAGTCAATTTCTCCATGTAATTCATCCAATAATCCATCAAGGACATTAATGGGAAATTTATATTTAATAGTAAACTTGTTGAGCTCCCTATAGCCTAGCCACATATGCCATGATCCATCCTTATTGTGTAAAAATACCACTGGAGCAGAGAAAGAACTTTGACTAGCTTGAATTATACCAACCTCTAGCATTTCTGCAACCATACGTTAAATTTCACTTTTTTGGGCATATGGATATCTGTAAGGCTTGATGTTTGGGGGAACACTTCTTGGAATCAAACAAATAGAATGATCATGATCATGAATAGGTGGGAGGCCTTTGGGAGTCTCAAATACTTTGGAATGATTGGCCAAAACATTTTGGAGATCTAGAGAAATAAATGATTTCGATGTGGGTACCTCTAGTGAACATAATTCTACAATTCCGTTGTTCCTTCTTTAGAATCCTTTTCATGCTGTTAGAGTTGATTATCTTTCTTGGTTTCCCTATAATACCCATTAATTCAACCTCCTTTCCTTCCCAATTTTTTTAAAGAAAAGTTCTGGAAAATTAAAAGTTATCGTACCCAAAAATTGTAGCCATTTAACTCCTAGTACAACATCCACACCACCCATTGGAATGGAAAGAATTGGAATATTCAAGACATATTCTCCCATGGATAACTTGATATTATGGAACTTTCTAGAGAAATTTATGGTTCCTCCATTTGCAACCATTACTTGACACTTTGGTGTTGGATATAGGAAGCAATCCAATTCCTTGGCAATCTTACAATGAATAAAATTATGGGCACTACCTGAATTAATCAACATTGTTACATTTTTCTTCTTGATATGCCTTCTATCTTGAGAATTTGAGGAGTAGTAATTCCTGTCAATGCATTAAAATATTTCTTTTCTTCTTTCTTTGGGATTAGTTCCTGGTGTATATCCTCTTCTTTTCATGTTTCCTGTTCATTTTCTTGCTTCTATTCCCCATCTATGTAAATTAATTTCTTCTCAACACACTTATGACCTTCAGTGTATTTTCTATCACAATTGTAACAAAGTGCTTTTGCTCTTTTTTCTTCCAATTTTTGTGGTCTCAAACTTGTAGGTGGTGAAAGAGTAGGAGAAACAATACTTCCATCTTTATAGTTATGAGTGGTAGGCTTCCTTGTTACCATACTTTTGCTTTCAATTTTTCTTGCCAACCTGTATGCCTTCTCCAATGAATCAGGTTCCCAAAGGCAAACCTCATGTTGAATGTTATCCTTTAAAGTCTCTATGAAGACATCAATCATCTGCTTCTCTAGAATATCATTTAAGGTTATATTCAACTTTTGGAAGGCCTCAATGTGCTTTGGTAGTGAAACCTTTTGTTTTAGATTTATAAATTGGCTAAAGAAGGTGTTTCTCTTTGTATCCTCGTAATGTGCTATCATTTCCTCCATGAAAATTGACTAGGTGACAAGTGGTTTACAAGAACAAATCCATTTATACCATAAAAATTGATTCAGTTCTAATATAAAGATGCAATACGTACCTTTTGTAACAGTTGCACATAATGTAGATCAAAATATTTCTCCATCTGAAGTATCCATGTTATGGGATCTATTAGCTCTACTACTCAGTGATGATTTTTTGAGGTCAGGAATAGGCTTGGTCTGCTTGATTATGCACAGAAGGACTCCACACAGGTCGCTATCTCCTTCCTTCCCCTATCCCACTTATCCTCCTTCAGTTTTGTTCCCTCTTTCTTTCCTATAAATTCTGTAAAATCAGCCTTTCAAACCTTAAGCCTTGGGCGCTTAACCCATAAACCTGTGCCCATATGATCCTCCACAATCACAGGACCCCACGCTTCCGCAACCCTTCGCTATCCTTTGACTGCAGTCGTTGTTCATCCTGATCCAATGGTCCCCGCCGCCAAAACCTTTTTCCCCCACACGCTAAACCCCATTTTTTCCCTGCCATCTGATCGTTTGCCACACGATCCGACATCATTCGCACCTCTTGCATTCGTAAGATGCCCACACATTAACCCATGGGGAAAGCGGTTTTCCACACTTTTTGTGATGACTCGTATCACAAGCTCGTGTACGTTTACCACCCACCTTTGAAAAGCGGTGCGGGCAATACCGCTTATCGCCCATCGTACTGTCCCCCGCTTGTTATCGTCCATGTATCTTCCGCCCCCGATGATCATTATATTTGCACATATAAGATCTGACGGAACTCATTTATCCCACACACATACCTCTCGATACTCCTTATCAAGCGCTCTACACCGTCCATCCATGCGATCCAACGGCTGATCTTCCTCCTCCATTCATCTGCCATGCAGTCCTCTTATCCTTGACCTGTACCATGCAACCGAAGGATGAAGGTGGCCAGCTACCTGTACCCGATGCAGTCACTCTTCAACAATTGCATTCAAGAGAAAAATGGCCGAAGAACAAGAAGGATAAGCCTTGAGCAGTTAAACGCATTTATTAGTTATGGAATGTCTTCCATATTGCACTCCACCTATCTGAGAAGTACAACGGAACATCTGATAGGATCAGATCCATCCACTAAAGCAGGCAGACTGCAAGAAAGATGCCATCAGACATTTAAAGCAGTTGGTGGTCGACTATGAACCCTTCATGCCTAGAATAGTAAAATATCTTTGTAATGAAACTCTATATATACCCAAAAAACATATGTAATCAAGGGATGATGGTTGATGGTTGTTGTTTTGATGTAAGGTTCAACTTCTGGAGACTGTAACTACTTTGATACTTGCACTATCTGGTCTTCATTTTCAGCTAATACAAGCTTCTTTTGCCGTTAATTGCTCACTTTCCATTTCTACTCTATTCTAGGCTGTGCCTGTTATGCATTTTTTAATGTGCTCTTGATATTTAGCATTAGAGGGGTTGTCATCCCACCTCTATGTTGAAGTCTAGTATGTATCATTGAATGTGTTATGTAGGTTTTTGTTTGCTTAGTGCCAGAGAGTTGTCATCCTGTCTGTGTGTTAGGAAATAGATTTGCAAACCTCTTTACTGGTTGCAGCCGGCCGTCACATGGTCTTGTGCATCTGTTGGTGTGGTCAATATTCTCCATGTTCACCTAATCCTCAAACTATGAGTAATTGGTGGTCTAAAGCCTTGTAGTCTGGGGGTGTTCACCCATGTTTGGAGTTAAGCATAGTAGAAGTGGTTATTTGGCTTGAACAAGCATCATTCCTTCCATTCATCCATTTCCAAAATTTTGTTGAGTTTGTAATGTTCCCGAGCATCTCTGAGATACAACCTAGGAGAGTTTCTTTGGGTGATAACATTATTTGGCTCCGTTGCCGGGGAGAGGAGATTGATGTTGGGTGTGGAGCCTAATTATCTTCTATATTCAAAAGTACCGCCACATTGGACCCCAGTTCAAAATGGGGGCGGCAACGCTGCCCATAAAATATTCGCTGCAGGGGGGGTCCAGGGGGGGGGCGGCTGCGACCTTTGGGAGCCCCCCTGGCGGGGGGGTTCGG